>CAUYLG010044898.1:0-48544 GCA_963573385.1 Cacajao melanocephalus
AGCACTTTGGGAGGCCGAGGCAGGTGGATCACCTGAGGTCAGGAGTTTGAGACCAACCTGACCAACATGGTGAAACCCTGGCTCTACTAAAAATACAAAAGGTAGCCAGGCATGGTGACACGCACCTGTAATCCCAGTTACATGGGAGGCTGAGGCATGAGAATTGCTTGAACCTGGGAGGCAGAGTTGCTGTGAGCCAAGATCACCATATTGCACTCCAGCTTGGGCAACAAGAGTGAAAATCTGTCTCAAAAAAAAAAAAAAAAAAGAAGAAGAAAAGAAAAGAAAAAATAAAAAAGAGTGGAGGGAGGATGGGGGAGAAGAGAGTCCAGAAGAAAAGGTCGGGAAGAAGATGGTGGGGTGGGATGGGGAGAGGGAGTGGAGAGAACATGAAAGCAAAGAAGATGGCGGGGAAGAAGAAAGTTGGACGGGGTGAGGGAGTCGGGGAAGAGACGGTGGAGAGGTGGGGTAGAGAAGATGGGGGAAGAAGACAGTGGAGAGAGGAAGTGAGGAGAAGGTGGGGAAGAAGGTGGTGTGGAAGACTGTGAGCAGTCGGGGTGGGAAGATGCTGGGCAGAACACAGGGAGGAGAAGCCTTTGGGGATAGAGAGTGGGGAGGGGATGGTGAGGTGAGGGGTGGGGAAAAGGCAGTGGGGAAGAAGATGGTGGGGTGGGAGAGAAGTTGTTGGGCAGAACAGAGTTGGGAGAAGAAGGAGAAGGAGGGGAGAAGAAGGAGAAGCAGGGGGAAGGGAAGATGAAGACAGTGGAGGGAAGAAGAGAAAGAGGCTGAGAAGAGTCTGGGGAAAGGGAGTGGAGACAGGACATTGTGGGGAGAAGATTCTGGGGAGAACATGGTGGGGAAGAGGTTCTGGGGAAAGAGAGTGACGGTTAAGGAGAGGGAATAAGAGGGGGAGTGAGAAAGAAGATGATTGGGAGAAAACGCTTAGCAAATTAAGTATAGAGGAAGCATAGCTCAGCACAAAAAGGTCATATATAAGAAACCCTTAGCAAACATTATTCTCTACAAAAAAGTTAAAGCTTTTTTTTCCCTCTAAACTCAAGGACAAAAAAGGGTGCTCACTCTCATCACTTCTTTTCAACATAGTAGTGGAATTCCTAGCCAGAACAATTAGGCAAGAAAATTGTTAGAAAAGATGCACAAATTTATCAAAGTTGCAGGTACAAAATCAACTTTAAAAAATCAGTGGTGTTTCTATATATCAATAAAGTATCTGCAGAACTTTAAAAAAATCTCATGTAGAATATCAATAAAAAATTAAATACTTAGGTGTAAATTTAACCCTAATAACAAAAGGCATGTATAGTAAAAACTATAGAACACCAATGACTTTGGGAGGCCAAGGCAGGCAGATCATCTGAGGTCAGGAGTTTGAGACCAGCTTGGCCAATATGGTGAAACCCTGTCTCTACTAAAAAAAAAAATACAAAAATTAGCTGGATGCGGTGATGTGCACCGGTAATCCCAGATACTCCGGGAATTGAGACAGGAGAATCACTTGAACCTGGGAGGCAGAAGTTTCAGTGAGCTGAGATTGCACATGCCACTGCACTCCAGCCTGGGCAACAGAGTGAGACTGTCTCAAAAAAACAAAAAACAAAAACCAATAAAAGAAATTTCTAAAATGCAAGTAAATGAAAAGATATCCCATATTCATGAATTGGAAGAATTAATATTGTGAAAATGTACATAATACCATTAAGAGATCTAGTGCAATAAGTATCAAAAGTCCAATGTCATTTTTCTACAAAAATGAAAAAAAAAATGCTTAAATTTGTATGGTACCAGAAAAAGCCCCAAATAACCAAATGAATCCTAAGCAGAAAGAACAAAGCTGGAAATATCATTCTACTTGATTTCAATACATATTATAAAACAATTGTAGGTTGGACTTGGTGGCCCACACTTGTAATCCCAGCACTTTGGGAGGCCAAGGTGGGTGGATCATGAGGTCAAGAGATCAAGACCATCCTGGCCAACATGGTGAAACCCCTTCTCTACTAAAAACACAAAAATGAGCCAGGCATGGTAGTGCATGCCTGTAGTCTCAGCTACTCGGGAAGCTGAGGCAGGATAATCACTTGAATCCGGGAGGTGGAAGTTGCAGTGAGCCAAGATCACGCCATTGCACTCATGCCTGGTGACAGAGCGAGATTCCGTCTCAAAAAATAAATTAAATAAATAGATAAAAACAATTGTAATCAAAACAGCATGGTATTGGCATATAAACAGACACATTGGCCAATTGCACTGAATGGAAAACCCAGAAATAAGTCCACACATTTATAGTCAACTCATTTTTGGCAAAGGTGATAGGAACACACAATGGAAAAAAGAGTCTCTTAAATAAATGTTGTTGAGATGACTGCATATCCGTATGAAAAATGAAATTTGACTCTTACACCATACACAAAAATCAACTCAAAATAAAGACTTAAGCAAAAGGAGAAGCCATTGAAGATCAGAGAACAGTTAACAAAGGAGAAAAATCGTGTGGCTGTATCAAGATAGGTACCAATGCAATTCAGCACAACTTAACAGTCATTCCTGATAAAACTGACAAGTAAGAATAGGAGAAAACAATTTTACTAAGACAAACATGTCTCAAAATCAAAAGCAAATATCATACCAATTACTGGTAGGCTGAAATCACTTTATTAAAATTACTAACAAAAGTGGATGTTTGCTATTACTACTAAATTCAAGACAATTTTAGAGGCGCTAGCCAAGGAAATAGTGGAAGAAAATAATTGGTTAGCTGGGCATGGTGGCTCATGCCTGTAATTCTAGCACTTTGGGAGGCCAAAGCGGGTGGATCACCTGAGGTCAAGAGTTCAAGACCAGCCTGACCAACATGGCAAAACCCTGTTTCTACTAAAAAATACAAAAATTAGCTGGGTGTGGTGGCACATACCAATAGTCCCAGCTACTCAGGAGGCTGAGGCAGGAGAATAACTTGAACCCAGGAGGTGGAGGTTGCAGTGAGCCAAGATTGTGCCACTGCACTCCAGCCTGGGTGACAGAGTGAGACTCCGTCTCAAAAAGTAATAATAAATAAAAAAAAAAAGAAAATAATTGGTTAATCAGTTATATTTGCAGAAAATGGAATTATTGTACACCCTAAAAAGCCAGGACATTTTCGAAACAGACTAGTAGGATTGATAGAATTTAAGGTGGCTGGAAATAAAATATATTAAAAAAAATAAACTTTTCTCTCTCAAGTATCTAGAAACAAAAACAAAAAAAATTATTTAAAATAACCATAAAATCTTAAGGACGGGTGCGGTGGCTCATGCCTATAATCTCAGCACTTTGGGAGGCTGAGCCGGGTGGATCACCTGAGGTCAGGAATTTGAGACCAGCCTGGCCAACATGGCAAAACCCCACCTCTACTAAAAACACAAAAATTAGCCAAGCATGGAGGCACATGCCTGTAATCCCAGCTACTCAGGAAGCTGAGTCATGAGAATCACTTGAACCCGGGAGGTGGAGGTTGCAATGGGCCAAGATAGCGCCACTGCACTCCAGCCTGGGTGGCAGAGCTAGACTGAGTCTCAAAAACACAAAACCAAACAAAATAACTATAAAATCTTAGCAATAATTTTGAAAAGAAAGATATAAAATCTAAATGAAAAAGCTGTGAACTTGAATGGAAAGATTCACAATAAAATTTGAACAGAGGTAAAAGTCCTTTTCCCCATATTAGAGTTTGAATTTAATGTGCTTTGGCATTTTGTGGGTACGGGTAGAGAGATGTGGAGAGAGCAGGGAAGCTAGACAAGATGATAGAAAAATGTAGAGCAAAGTGTAAGTTTACAGGAAAATTATTAAAGTAAAATGATTAGGGGGACTTGACCTACCAGATGTTAAATATTTTAGTCACTTAAATTAAAATATTGTGTTGGGGATGGCCTGTGTTTTCAGCCTGGCATAGCAAGATGAGTGAACGTCCCATGGGCCACTCGATCTCTGGAAGGTAGCTGGCCTTAAGTTGTCAAGTCTCAAGAGGTCTTGAAGTAATCTAGTCTGTTTTCTGTTGCTTATAACAGAACACCTGAAACTGGGTAATTTATAAAGAAAAGGGGCTGGGCATGGTGGCTCACACCTGTAATCCCAGCACTTTGGGAGGCCGAGGCGGGTAGATCATGAGGTCAGGAGTTCAAGCCCAGCCTGGCCAAGATGATAAAACCCCATCTTTACTAAAAATACAAAAATTAGCCAGGCGTGGTGGTGGGTGCCTGTAATCCCAGCTACTTGGGAGGCTGAAGCAGGTGAAGGTTGCAGTGAGCTGAGATCACACCACTGCACTCCAGCCTGAGTGACAGAGCAAAACTCCATCTCAAAAAGAAAAAAAAAAAAAAAAACTAACTTTTTACAGTTATAGGGCCTGAGAAGTCCAAAGTTGAGGGGGTGCATCTGGTGAGGGCTTTCTTGCTGATGAGGATACTCTGCAGAATCTTGAGGGGGCAGATGCATCACATGCTGAGGGGGCTAAGTGTGCTCACATGCCAGCTCAGGTCTCTTCTTCTTGTAAAGCCACCAGTTCCCACTCCTGTGATAACCTGTTAATCCATTCATCCATGAATGGATGAATCTATTTATGGGGCAGAGTCCTCATGACCCAATGGCCTCTTAATACTGCCACCCTGGGCATTAAGTTTCAACATGTGTCTTGAAGGAGACATTCAAACCACAGCACAGGTAAATGTCCAGATTGGGGCAGAGGGAGGGTCTTCCTTAGCCAGCCAAGGAGGCATTCCCAGCATCAGGAAACTGCAACTAGAAGTGTCCTGTCAGGAACAGACTGGGTACTTTCCAGAAGCACTTAGCCAGGGAAAGAATTAACATTTGGATATCTCCCAGTCCCAGAAGGCATCAACGCTAAGTAAAAATGGCCTCCATCCTACTCCTCCAACCATCGAGAAGCCAGAAGAACGTGGCACAGAACAGTGAAGTAATGGACCAGCCCCGCCCCCTTTCCACTGCAGAATCCCAGCATGAGAGTGACCCTGCTGAAGTCCAGGGATCCAGCTTGCTCTTGCTAGGGTGGCAAAGGGACAGTGGCCACAGCAATGGACACAAGGTGTGGTATTAAAGGAGGCTCCCTGCCCGCACCCTCTGGAGGGCGGCTCTCCCACTGAGTGAGGTGCATTAGTTGTAATCACCCATCAGCTCAGAGTGTTGACTGTGCATCAAGTTATTGGTCTACAGAGATATTAGTTTCTCGCGGCTGCTGTAAAAAACTATCACAGACTGGATGGCTTAAAACAGATATTTATTCCCTCATGTTCTGGAGGCCAGGTTTACAATCAAGATGTCAGTGGGTTGATTCCTTCCACAGGCTCTGAGGGAGAGTCCATCCTGTGCGCCTATCCTTGCTTCTGGTGGCTGTGAGCAGTCCGTGGTGTTCCTTGATGTGTGAATGTACTGCTCGAGCCCCTGCTGCCGGCTTCACACGGCCTTCTCGTCTCCATGTCTCCACTCTCTTTCTAGATTTTATAAGTACATCCATCATTGAATCCGGGCCTATCCTAATCCAGGATGATCTCACAGATATTCACCTTAATTTAACTGCAAACATTCTTGTTTCTAGTAAGATCAGATTCTGAGATTCTGGGCAGACACATCTTTTGGGAAGACATCACTCAACCCACTGCAGAACTGTAGTGGGCATGGCGGTCACGTGGCTGCCACACACAACCTCTTCATCCTGTGGAAAAACACCTGGAGTCATCTGCTTGGGGAAGGACTGTGCTGTGCTCAGTAATGGGATCAGGTTGGTCCCAATTCAAAGCCAGCCATCTGCTTAGGGTGATTGTGGTGTTGAATAGGCCAATCAGACTGGCACTTTAAAAAATTTGGATTGAGCTGGGCACTGTGATGTGTGCCTGTGGTCCCAGCTACACAGGATGCTGAGGTGGGAGGCTCTGTTAAGTTCAGGAGCTTGAGACCAGCTTGGACAACATAGCAAGATCCCATCTCAAAAAAAAAATTATTTTAATGAAAGATGTACAACGTCTCTACAGCAGTCACTATAAAACATTGCTGAAGGGAATTAATACAGGTCTCAATAATGGAGTGGCGTATACCAAGTTTGTGGATGTTGGACTTAATATGCTTAAAAAGTCAATTCTTTCTAAATTGTTCTATAGCTTTAATGCTATTCATATGAAAATTCTAGCAGGCTTTATTTTTGTAGACGCCAACAAGTTGATTCTAAAATTCATACGAGATTGAGACCATCCTGGCCAACATGGTGAACTCCTGTCTCTACTAAAAATACAAAAATTAGCTGTGTGTGGCTGGGTGTGGTGGCTCATGCTTGTAATCTCAGCACTTTGAGAGGCCAAGGTGGGTGGATCACAAGGTCAGGAGTTGAAGACCAGCCTGACCAATATGGTGAAACCCTGTCTCTACTAAAAATACAAAAATAAAAAATTAGCCGGGCATGGTGGCACAAGCCTGTAGTCTCAGCTGCTTGGGAGGCCGAGGCAGGAGAATCACTTGAGCCCAGGAGGCAGAGGTTGCAGTGAGCCGAGATCACGCCACTGCCCTCCAAACTGGGCAACAGAGAGAGACTCCATCTCAAAAAAAGAAAAAAAAATTAGCTAGGTCTGGTGGTGTGTGCCTGTAGTCCCAGCCACTTGGGAAGCTGAGGCAGGAGAATCGCTTGAAACCGGGAGGTAGAGGTGGCAGTGAGCCGAGATCGTGCCACTGCACTCCAACCTGGCCAAAGAGTGAGACTCCATCTCAAAAAAATAAAATAAAATAAAATAAAACTTATATGAAACTATAAAGAACCATGACAAACTTGAAGAAGGACAAAGTTGTAGAATTGACACTATGTGACCGCAAAAGTCCTGTAAAGCTCTAGTGGCCAAGACATTGTGATGCTCGTGTAAGGAGAGACGACAGACCAATGGAGAGAATACAGAGTTCAGAAATAGACTCACACATGTGCGGTCACTTGATTTGCAAGAAAGACTACGGTACAATTCAATGGGAAAGGATTCTTCTTAATAAATGGAGTGGGAACAACTAGAAACTTAAATAAAACAACAAACCTTAGGCCAGGACCTGTGTTATGCCTGTAATCCCAGGACTTTGGGAGGCCAAGGCTGGCAGATCACCTGAAGTCAGGAGTTTGAGACTGGCCTGGCCAACATGGCAAAACCCTGTCTCTACTAAAAATACAAGAATTAGCTGAGCACGGTGGCAGGCACTTGTAATCTCAGCTACTCAGGAGGCTGAGGCAGGAGAATTAACTGAACCCAAGAGGCGGAAATTGCAGAGAGCCAAGATCGTGCCACTGTACTCCAGCCTGGGTGATGGAGTGAGACCCCATCTCAAAAAAAGAAAAAAAATCACCACCTGTGTACTTAAGATTTGTTCAGTATTCAGACGCAGTGGCTCATGCCTATAATTCCAGCACTCTGGGAGGCCAATGCAGGCAGATTGCTTGAGCTCAGGAGTTCAAGACCAGCCTAGGCAACATGGCAAAACCCTGTCTCTACAAAAAAATACAAAAAATTAGCCAGACATGGTGGCATGTACCTGTAGTCACAGCTACTTGGGAGGCTGAGGTGGGAGGATGGCTCTAGGCCAGGAGACAGAGGTTGTAGTAAGCTGAGAGGGCACCACTGCATTTCAGCCTGGGGTACTAGAGCAGACCCTGTCTGAAGAAGAAGGAGGAGGGGAAGGGGACGGGGAAGGGGAAGGGGAAGGGGAAGGGGAGAAAGGGGAAGGGGGGAAGGGGAAGGGGGGAAGGGGAAGGGGGGAAGGGGAAGGGGGGAAGGGGAAGGGGGGAAGGGGAAAGGGGGAAGGGGAAGGGGGGAAGGGGAAGGGAAAGAGGAGGAGGAAGAAGAAGAAGATGACGAAGACGACGACGGAGGAGGAGGAGAAAGATTATTTGTGCATTTTACATTTGTAAACTATATCTCAAATAAAAAAATAAAAATAAATCAAGAGCCAGAGAATAGCTAGAACAGACCAATAGACTTCTTTATGCTACCTTTGCAGTAAATGTCTTATTTTTTAACGTGGCCTGGCCTAGTCTCTAACCCTGACAGATAAAAATAACTCATTCTTGAAGTGTGAGGACTTGTCAGACTTTTTGCCAGGAACCACAGAGTGGCCGTGCCTACACCAAAAGGGAGAGCGATCATGACTTCGTGCTGCTGGCTGCCTGCCTAGCCACTCCCCTGGGCCTCAGACCCTAGTTCCAGCAGGTTGAAGGTATCATGACTCTACTTGGTCGCAAATGGCAGAACCCAGGGGGAAGGAGTGGAACTGGGCTCCTTCCCACTTCCATCGGGGAACCCCAGGGCCTTCTTGCTCCACCTCATCCCTGTGCTGACCCCTGCCAGCTGGCCCTTCTGCCACCTGGACCATGGGGCAGGCTCCCCAGCACCCTCTCCCTCACTGCTGCCCTGCATCTAGGTTCATGGCCCTCCCACCCTCTCTCTGAGGCCCCACTGGCACTCATTCCTTGGGATCCACTTCCCTGGGCCCCGCGGGCCCTTCTCGGAGAGGCCCATGAGCAGTAAGGGTGGGACAGGGCCACCAGGGCTGGCCATCCCCACTCTATCTCTCTGGCCATTTACTTTTGGGAGCACCCTTGGGCGGGCTCTCCACAAGTCTGTCCCCGTCCCTCAGATATGCTGAGCCGCAGTGGGACTGTAGGGCAGCTGCTAGGAGGGCCTCTCATCCTAAGGCCAACTTGCTTCCCGGATGCTCGCGGTCCCAAATTACAAACAGCTCTGACGCCATGTCGTGGTTGAAAGGAGCGGCAAGAACGACGGTGCGGGATGCCAGAGAGTAAGTCAGAGGCTGGCTGAGCTGGGAGGAGGGCTGTGCGGCCCAGTAGGGAGGAAATGACCGGTGCTGTGTCAGAGCCTCGTAAACAAGCATGACCTCACGCTCGTCCTGCACACACCCCTCTGAGGTCAGGCAGACCCCTCCTGTCCCCTGGGCCTGCTGCTCATGGGCCCTGACGCCACAGGGCCTCGCTCCTGGGGGTGGGCCTGCAGCTTGCGCAAGGACCACGGAACACGGGCGGCTCAAGGAGTACATGCCAGCCCCGCCCTGTGGGCCTTGGGTGAGAAGTACTTCGGTGTGCCAGGCCTAGGCCTAGGTACTGAGGACACAGGGGTGGCCCTTGCCTCTGGGATCCCAGGGCCTGGTGGGGACATGGTCATGTGAATATTTTATCACAACACAGAGCAGCCAGCCAGCAGCAGAATATTTAAGGCACAGGGCACCTGGAAGAAAGAGGGATTTATTCTGCCTGTGGGTCAAGGGAAGCTTCTGGAAGGAGGACATTTTTCCACTGTGTCTTGAAGGGGCTTGCCAAAGAAAGATAAGGAAAGGGATTCGAGGCTGGGATGCCAAGAAGGGCTGTCTGAAAAAGGCCAAGTGCAAGGGCCAAAGGACTGGGACCCTGGCCATGCTGACCCATCAGCCTCCAGCTTCCTCTGTTTCTCCTCCCAGAGGGACCCCAGGAGCCGCACAGATTCAGTGCAGCTGTGAGTACTCCACATTCCAAGTCCTCAGTGCCAGCTTCCTGATGGGGACCCCTCGCCGCCAGGGAGGTACCTGAGAACACCTGGCTCTGACAGTGAGGAAGGCTGCTTCCTGTCCCTCCTGGCCCACCTGGCCCCTATGTCTCTCATTTCTAAGTGCTCTCCACTCTGGCAACAAACCCCAGGCCAGGAGGCGGGCTGCCAACCTCTCTCAGGTTGCCTCAGGGGCTCCGTTATCCCCAACCTGGGCATGAAGGGGAAAGGTGAGGACCCAGCAGTGTGTCCCCTCTCAGGGCCTCTGCAATCACCCCCTCCCATCCCCACCCATCCTGCACATGTCCACAGCTGGATGGTGGGAGGGTGACTTCCCTTGTGCAGGATCAGGGCACGGTTGAAACTTGGCGGAGCCTTGACTGGAGCTGGGGAGGCTTTGGTCCTACCTGGCTCTTCTGACGCCCGTGGGGAGAGTCACCATGGTGGCCTGTGCTGGGGAATCAGTACCTGCTGGGGCTGTGACCAACTGGGAAGGGAGCTCCTTGTCTGCAGAGATGGCAGCTGCCGAGCAGCAGCTACCTATGGCTTTGTGGAACTATAAGTCACATGTGGCCAGACCACAGAGCTGGTCCCACTCCATCTTTAAAGAGAAGCTGGAATTCAGATGTTAGGTAAATGCCTTCTGATTTTAAAATGTGGCAACCAGTTCAAAATGTTAAAATGCTTCGTCAGGGCCAGTTACCACAAGTCTGTGGGTTGGCATGGCCTCCAATGGCCATCTACACTCTCTGCTTTTCACTGAAACATTGCACCATTTACAAATGAGGCTACTGAGGCCCAGAGACATGCAGTGACCACCCACAGGAGGCAGCGCCAGTTGTAGACATCCTCCATTCCCTCTGCCTGAGTCGAGCTTCCCCTCTGAAGGCTGGATGGTGGCCACCAACCTGGCTGCTCAGTGAGCTACCACCCCTTCCGGGTGAGCCATGCAGAGGATCTCATTGGAGTTCTGCCCCTAGTAAACACCTGGAGACACACTTACACAGCCCAGGCTTGGGCCCTAGAGCAGTTTGCAGGTCCTGGGGACTGATTCCCCTCTTGGGCACAGGAGAAGAGACCGATGGGGGCCCAGGGTTTCCCAGGCCCAGACACCCTACATGTATTGGTTGAGCCCTTCAAGCTACTCTTCTCCCTACCAAGCCCCCAGCTTTCTTTCCTTGTGGACCCTAACAGAACTGACATGCCAACAAGCCAAGACCCACAGCCTGGACCTGTCTCAAGGAGGTGGCCATGATCCCCTCTCCAGGACCCATTTGCCGTTCCCGACATAGTGGGGAAGGGCTCTGGGGGGCTGGAAGCGAAGGTGCACATCTTGCCACTTCACAGAGCAGCTTCTATGTTCTGGTGAGCAATTTCACCTCCTCATTCCTTTCTCCTTTCACACCGTCATCGCCATAATCCTGATAGCTCATATGCGTCACTCATACACAGTGTTCTATGTACTGCACTAAGCACCTCCACTTTCTTTCTTTCTTTCTTTCTTTCTTTCTTTCTTTCTTTCTTTCTTTCTTTCTTTCTTACTTTCTTCTTTCTTTCTTTCTTTCTCTTTCTTTCTCTCTCTCTCTCTTTCTTTCTCTCTCTCTCTCTCTGTCTTTCTTTCTGTTTTGTTTGTTTGTTTGAGATGGATTCTTGCTCTGTCATCCAGGCTGGAGCGCAGTGGAGCCATCTTGGCTCACTGCAACCTCCGCTTCCTGGGTTCAAGAGATTCTCCTGCCACAGCCTCCTAAGTAGCTGGGATTACAGACACATGCCACCATGCCCAGTAATTTTTTAATTTTTAGTAGAGACAGGTTTCCAGAGGTTGGCCAAGCTGGACTCAAACTCCTGACCTCAGGTGATCGGCCCTCCTCAGCCTCCCAAAGTGCTGGGATTACAGGTGTGAGCCACCACATCTGGCCACACTGAACTATTTCATGCATTCCTAGCAACAGTCCTCTGAGATAAGTCTTATTTTTATTTTTGTTATACAGATGGGCTGAACACTGGGCAATACGGGGATTCAGAGCAGCACCAAATCTAGGAACCAGACTTATCTGTCCTCCAAGTCCAGGCTCTTAACTATTATGTGCCTTCTCCTCACGGCCCTAGCTTCAAGTTGCACCTGTCACTTTGTGTTTCCAAGCCTCAGTTTCCTCACCTGGAAAGAGGCTAATAATCTTCCTAGCAAGCTTGTTGTGGTGCTGTAAGGAAGGACTTAACACAGCATGTGTGGTTGCTGAACTCTTGTGTATTTCCAGGGGGGCCTTGAGCTAAAACTGATCCTTGGGCAACCCCTGGGTATGTGGCCCTCAGAATCTGATGCTTTTGTGTATGTACAGATCAGTGGACATGGCTGAATGATATTAGTTTCTCAGTACTTGTCAGGATTGTTTTGCGCAAACACCAAGAAAGCGCATGTATCTGGTGTCACCTCCGGAGTCCCGAGTTCTGGTTACCACAGCAGGAGGTGCCTATGTGCACAGCCCACTGTAGGAGCCTGGGATCCTGAGACCTGCGTGGGTTTCCCTGGACAGAGACACTTTCCCTGCATCCCTCAGCTCTCTGCTGTAGAGAAAAGCGTGTCCTGTGTGACCCCAAGTGGGGGAAAGGCTTGCGAGCCTGTGCTGGCCTTTCTGGACTTCCCAGGCATGTATTTTCACTGTTGCTTTGACTTCATATCCTTTTCTGTCCTAAAGCCTAACCATGAATATAATCTGCTATTGAGTCTTGTGAGCTCTTTTAGCAAAGCATCAAACTCAAGGGTGGTCTCGAGACCCCCAAAACAGAGGCTTGTGGGGGAATTTATAAAGCATCTGCCAGCTGAGCACAGTGGCTCACGCCTGAAATCCCAGCATTTTGGGAGGCTGAGGCAGACAGATTGCTTGAGTCTAGGAGTCTGAGACCAGCCTGGCCAACATGGCAAAACCCCATCTCTATTTAAAAAAAAAGAATGAAAGAAGACCGTGAGTGGTGGCTCACACCTGTAATCCCAGCACTTTGAGAGACAAAGGCAGGTTGGATCACCTGAGGTCAGGAGTTCGAGACTAACCTGGTTAACATGGGGAAACCCCATCTCTACTAAAAATACAAAAATTAGCCGGGTGTGGTGGCACATGCCTATAATCCCATCTACTTGGGAGACTGAGGCAGGAGAATCGGTTGAACCCTGGAGGCAGGGGTTGCAGTGAGCCAAGACAGTGCCATTGCACTCCAGCCTGATGACAGGAGACTCCATCAGAAAGAAAGAAAGGAAGGAAGCAAGGAAGGAAGGAAAATGAAAAAGAAAGAAAGAGAAAGAGAGAGAGAAAGAAAGAAAGAAAAAAAAGGAGGAAGGAAGGAAGGAAGAAAGATAGAAAAAGAAAGAAAGAAGGAAAGAAAGATAATAAAGCATCTGTCCATGCTGGGCATGTGAAGTGGGCCTCAGCCACGGTGGCCAGAATCACCACCTGTGGGGCTTCAGCCTGTTCCTGCTTTCCCTACTGATCCTGTCCTCTCTTCTGACCAGGGGTGGGTTTTGACCTCCACCCTCAGTTCTGCCCTTTGCTTCCCTAGTAGTGTAGCATTCTTTCCCCATGGCCTCTTCAGAGCTGACCTCCCACCAGAATCTTCCTGATCAGGGCTGGGCCCTGTCCCTCACTACGGGCACAGAGTAAAGAGACTGACCTTGACCCAACAGGTGAGGTTGGTCAATTCCCCAGTCCAGCCTACTCACTCATCTGAGTGAGCAGGTTTGCTTCTCAGATAGGGGTGCACACCTGGAAGCCTGCTAGGTCTGACTGGGCACTCCACCCTTTGCATATGCTGAGGTAGGGCCTTTGGAAGCTGCCCCTCTGGCCAATGCTAAGACGGTGCTTCCCAAGCCTTGGGAAGAAAGGAAGAAGGGTGGGTCAGACTGTAAAAGTCGTTGAATAAAGAATGTATGAACACATGTTGCCCCAGCACCCCCAGCTGAGGACCACCAGGACCGTTCCGTCATTTAAGCTTGGGCTGCCACTAGAGAGCACACACAGACAGGAAGGACTGAGTTGGGAGAGGCCTCTAGGATGTGGGCTCATGCTGGGTGAGCAGAAGGAGGGTTTTCAGGAAGGCAGGTGGGTTCTGAATTGGGTGCCATCAGGAAACAGGAAGTTTAATGAGTCTTCATAATGTTTACCTAGGAGATAGGAAGAACAAGAAAGGTTCATGTTGTCATTGTGTTAAGAATCAACTGTAGGCTGGGCCTGGTGGCTCATGCCTGTAATCCCAGCACTTTGGGAGACTGAGGCCGGCGGATCACTTGAGGTCAGGAGTTTGAGACCAGCCTGGCCAATATGGTGAAACCCCATCTCTACTAAAAATACAAAAGTTAGCTAGGCTTGATGGTATGCACGTGTAATCCCAGCTATTCAGGAGGCTGAGGCAGGAGAATCGCTTGAGCCCAGGAGGCAGAGTTTGCAGTGCGCTGAGATGGCGCCACTGCACTCCAACCTGGGCAACAGAGGGAGACTACGTCTCAAAAAAAAAAAAAAAGGGGAGGCTTGGTGGCTCATGCCTGTAATCCCAGCACTTTGGGAGGCTGAGGTGGGTGGATCACAAGGTCAGAAGTTCAAGACCAGCCTGTCTCTACTAATAATACAAAAATTAGCTGGGCATGGCGTTGCATGCCTGTAGTCCCAGCTACTTGGGAGGCTAAGGCAGAAGAATCACGTGAACCTAGGAGGCAGAGGTTGCAGTGAGCTGAGATTGCACCTCTGCACTCCAGCCTGGGTGACAGAGCAGTACTCCATTTAAAAAAAAAAAAAAAAAAAAAAGATTGGCCGGGCACGGTGGCTCACACCTGTAATCCCAGCACTTTGGGAGGTTGAGGTGGGTGGATCACCTGAGGTCAGGAGTTCGAAACCAGCCTGACCAACAAGGTGAAACCCCATCTCCAAAAAAATTAAAAAATAAATAATTAAATAAAAAAAGATCAAGACCATCTTGGCCAACATGGTGAAACCCCGCCTCTACTGGAAATACAAAAATTAGCCAAATGTGGTGGCACACACCTGTAGTCCCAGCTACTTGGGAGGCTGAGCCAGGAGAATTGCTTGAACTGGGAGGTGGAGGTTGCAGTGAACCAAGACTGTGCCACTGCACTCCAGCCTGGCGACAGAGGAGGACTCCATCTCACAAAAAAAAAAAAAAGAAGCAAAAAAAAAAAAAGAGCCAGAGAGAGACTGTTTGGTGTTTATGTGGTTATGTGGTTGTCTTTGTCTAGCTCTGCCATGCTCATGGGATGGCCTTGCCCGGTTATTGTGATATTCTGCAAAAGTTGTTCATATTCATTTGGGAACATTATGGCCCCCATGGCAGCTTCCAGCTGCCAGACTATTTTTCACTTTCTCAATGTGTAATCCAAGTAGCTCCATGTTTTTCTATTCTCTGGGGTCAGCTTCTCCTTCATCTTTTTATTTCCAAGTCAAAAAATCCAGAATGGTCTCCAATAGCATAATTGTAAGTATTCCTGGGAAGCATGGACACATTTTGCAACATCGATGGTCCTCAGTGAGTCACGTCTCCCAACATTCACACCCTCGTGTAGTCCTCTCCCTTAGAATATGTGCTGAGCCTGTCACTTGTTTTAACCAACAGAATGAGTCAGAAGTGGCACAGGGTCAGTTCCAGTCCTAAGCCTTGAAAGGCCTGGCAGTTTCTACTTTTGCACCATCAAGAGCTGTCATGTTAGAAGTTACATGTAAAAAGTACGGCTCTCTGCTGGAAAGATGACCCAGAAAGGCCACTCAGAGAGGGAAATGTCCTGAGGCTATGAGGAAGAGAACCAAAGAACTCAGCTAACAGCGGGAACTGAGGCTTCAGAAGTACTACTGCAGCTGGGCCACCCCTGGCAATTGGAGCAATCCTAGCCAAAGCACCAAAAGGATGAATGAAGACACGGCCTCGCGCATTCCAGCCTCAGCAGACATCACATGGAGCAGAGGTGAGCCATCCTGCCGGGCTCCATCTGGACTTCAGACTCTCTCTGTCTTTACTGTCCATTGACGGAGGCATGGCAATGGTGTTTTGCTTTGTCTTAACATTCTCCTAACTCTACCATAAGGTAGAAATGCAGTAAGCTGCAGCTGACATTTGGCCTCAGAAATGGGGACAATAAGGAACAATGTTTTTTGTTTTTGTTTTTAAGACAGAGTCTCACTCTGTCGCCCAGGCTGGAGTGCAATGGAGTGATCTGGGCTCATTGCAACCTCTGCCTCCCCAGTCCAAGCGATTCTCCTGCCTCAGCCTCCTGAGTAGCTAGGATTACAGGCATCCGCCACCATGCCCAGCTAATTTTGGTATTTTTAGTAGAGATGGGGTTTCACTATGTTGACCAGGGTGGTCTCGAACTCCTGACCTCAGGTAATCCACCTGCCTTTGTTTCCCAAAGTGCTAGGATTACAGGTGTGAGCCACCGTGCCCAGCCCAGAGCAGTGTGTTTTATGACAAACAGGACAGTGCCTGTCCAAATTCGCCACAGCACTATAAACCTCTGCTGGCAGTTGCTGTGCTGGAATGAGGATCACAGCTGCCCAGCTTCCGGTTTGTCAAGGGAGGCCAGCAACCTTATTTTGCCTGTGATTCTCCCGAGTTCTAAATGCTGGTGCAAAATGTTTCTAAACACTGTGTAGGCCATCCCATGTCCAAAGGAGGGAAAAAAACCAGCAAACCCATGTCCAGGTTGATTTTGGCTTGTGATTGATCACTTTATCTCCTCTCATCTAGAGCAAATCTCAACATGTAATATTTTAAAATATTTTCATTTTAGAAACAAACCCACAAGCTTTTCACACTCCCTGAGTTCTTCTTAGTTATCTGCTGCTGTGTAATAGATGATTTCAAGGCTTGGTGGCTCGACTGGGGAGGGATCTAATTCCAAGCTCACTCACATGGTTGTTGGCAAAACTTACAGGCCGTCAGACTGAGAGGCTCAGTTCCTTGCTGGTTTTTGGCCACAGGCCACACTCAGTTTCTTAGCACATCAGCCTCTCTGTGGGGTAGCTCACAGCACTGCTGCTGGCTTCATCCAAGTGAGCCAGTGACAGCCGGCAAGAGAGGGAACCTGCAAGTGAGGTGGAGCCACCACTTTTACAGCCTAATCTCAGAAGTGGCACTCACAGCTTTGCCTTGTTCTATTTTCTGAGTACGATGTAGTGGTGTGAGTTACATTCACCCCGGTGTGCAGTGCCACCACCATCCGTTTCCAAAACTTTTTGTTCTCCAACATTTTAATTTATTTTTTATTTTTATTTTTTTTGAGACAGAGTCTCGTTCTGTCGCCAGGCTGGAGTGCAGTGGCGTGATCTTGGCTCACTGCAATCTCCGCCTCCTGGGTTCAAGCGATTCCCCTGCCTCAGCCTCCTAAGTCGCTGGGACTACATCTCCAACATTTTTCTTATGGTCAAATGCACACAACAGAATTTGCTATCTTAGCCGTTTTTAAAGTGTAGGCTCACTAGTATTAAGTACATTCATATTGCTGTGCAATCATTAGCACCATTCACCTCCAAAACTCCAAAACTCTTTTCATCTTGTGAAACCAAAATTCTATACCCATTAAACCATAAATCTGTATTCCTCCTCCCCCAGCCCCTGGAAACCACCATTCTGCTTTCTATTTCTGTGAATTTCATTACTCTAGGTACGTCATGTAAGTGGAACAATACGATATCTATTTTTTCATGCCTGGCTCATTTCACTTAGCATCATGACTCAAGGTTCATTGAGCCTGTGTCAGAATGTCCTTCATTTCTAAGGCTGAATGATATTCCACCGTGGTTCTGTGCCGCCTTTTGTTTATTTGTTCACCTGTTGACAGACGCGTGAGCTGGTTCCACCTTTTGGTGATGGTGAATAACGCTGCTGTGAACGCAGGCTTACAAATATCTTGTAGGTCCTGCTTTTAATGCTTTTGGTCTATACCCAGACATGAAATTTTTGAATCATGTGGTCATTCTATTTTTAGTTTTTTGAGGGATCAAACCCACACTGTCTTCCACAGTGGCTGTACCATTCTACCTTCCCACCGGCTGTGCACAAGGTTCCAGCTGCTCTATGTCCTCAACGGCACTTGGTATTTTCTTTTCTATTGTGGTGCCCATCCTCGTGGGTAGGAGGTGGTATCTTACAGTGGTTTTGGTTTGCATTTTGATATGGATGGAATGTTTTGTCCTTTCCAAATCTCATGTTGAAATGTGACCTGCAGTGTTGAAGGGTGGGTCTAGTGGGAGGTGTCTAGATCATGGGGATGGAGCCCTCATGAGTGGCATGGTGCTGTCCTCAAGGTAATGAGTGAGCTCTCACTTCATGAGTTCGTACAAGATCTGGTTGTTTAAATGAAGCCTCGTGCAGTGGCTGACGACTGTAAACCTAGCACTTTGAGAGGCTGAGGTGAGTGGATCACCTGCGGTCAATAGTTCGAGACCAGCCTGGTCAACATGGTGAAACCCCATCTTTACTAAAAATACAAAAAAAATTAGTCAGGTGGGGTGGCAGCCACCTGTAATCCCAGCTATTCATGAGGCAGAGGCAGGAGAATCACTCGAACCCAGGAGGCGGAGGTCGCAGTGAACCAAGATCACGCCACTGCACTCCAGCCTGGGCAAAAAAATAAAAACAAATAAAATAAAATAGGTCAGGCCCAGTGGCTCACACCTGTAATCCCAGCACTTTGGGAGGCTGAGGTGGGTGGATCACCTGAGGTCAGGAGTTCAAGACCAGCCTGGCCAACATGGTGAAACCCCATATCTACTAAAAATACAAAAATTAGCCAGGTATGGTGTCAGGGTGCCTGCAATCCCAGCTACTCGGGAGGCTGAGGGAGAGAATTGCTTGAACCCAGGAGGCAGAGGTTTTAGTGAGCTGAGATTGCACCATTGCACTCCAGCCTGGGCAACAGAGTGAGATTTTGTTTAAAAAAAAAAAAATTGACTGGGCATGGTGTCTTACGCCCATAATCCCAGCACTTTGGGAGGCCCAGGCGGGTGGATCACGAGGTCAAGAGATCAAGACCATCCTGGCTAACACGGTGAAACCCTGTCTCTACTAAAAATACAAAAATTAACGGGGTGTGGTGGTGCTACTTGGGAGGCTGAGGCAGGAGAATTGCTTGAACCCAAGAGATGGAGGTTGCAGTGAGCTGAGATCACACCACTGCACTCCAGCCTGGGCAACAGAGCAAGACTCCGTCTCAAAAGAAAAATTGAAATTAAAATTAAAAAATAATAATAAAATAAAAGAGCCTGGCATGCCCTTCCTCTCACTCTTAGTTCCTCTCTTGCCATGTGACACTCTGCCTTGCCTTCCTTTGCCACCAAAATTGTAAGCTTCCTGAGGCCTCACCAGAGGTAGATGCCAGTGCCATGCTTCCTGTACAGCCTACAGAACTGTGGGCCAAATAAACTTCTTTTCAATATAAATTATCCAGACTCAGTTACTTCTTTACGGAAATGCAAAATAGACTAACACACATTCCCCAGCGATTCGTGATGCTGAGCGTCTTTTCGTGGGATTTTTCACCACCTGCACATCTTCTTTGGAAAAATGTCCTTTGCTCATTTTTTCATCAGGCTTTTGTTGTGGAGCTGTAGGAGTTCTCTTATGTATTCTGGGTATTAATCCTTTATCAGCTGTGTTTTCTCCCATTTGGTAGGTTGCTCTTTTACTCTGTTGATAGTAGTTTTTGATGCACAATTGCTATATTCTATTTTTATAAGTAAATTACTACATCCAGCTTTCCCACGAGCTGTGGGACCATACACACAGCCAAATCTACCATGCAGAGATAGGAGGCAACTGTGGCTGCAACCAGCAGCTGCCACATGTCCAGAGAAGGGGCTCGGGGCAGAGTTGGGTCCCAGAGCAGCATCATTCATAACACAGGTGGCGTGGAGGCTGATGTGGCCCCAAAGTGCCCTGTCTCCTGAGGGCTGGCCTACTGCCTAGGCACGATGTCTGCTTGGGATGTCACCAGAATTCAAGCCAAGGTCTCCGCTGGAAAATGGAAGCAAGTGACAATCACAGCACAGTGACTGTGGTGGGGTGGGGTGGGGGAACACATGCGTGCAAGTACACATTAATGAAACATTTTGGGATGGTAAAACGTATCAGCCTCAAACATGGCCACAACCTTTGCCCTATTAGTCCCCTTCTAAGATTCTCAAGTGTAAGGAAAAATCAGAAAATGACACAACAGTTTATATTTTTAAGCGATCTCACTTTTATTTGTAAACAAGTATGTGGTGTATTTATGTATAGCCATCTTATTAGTTCTAGAAGGTAGAAAAGCAGATTTTAATTTTCTTTTTTTCCCTATCTTCATTTGCTGTGATAAAAATTGGTTACTTTTGTGAGAAGAAATAAATTTTATAAACATATGTAGATTGTAGTAGTGATTACTTGTTTAAAAACCCACAAATGCGAAGCATTTAAAATGTTCAAGACTAGAGACTTGAATAAAGTAATGGTTATATGACTATATGGTATGCTTTTATGTGGTCATTAAAATTACACTTCTAAGGATTTTAGCAACTACAGAAAAATCTTCCTTATAAAATAAATTTAAAATATAAATTAGATATAAGACATATACTTACATATGAAGTCAGATGTTGGATTCAACTTTCGTAGTTGGCCAGGTACAGTGGCTCATGCCTGTAATCTCAGCACTTTGGGAGGTCAAGGCAGGTGGATCACCTGAGGTCAGGAGTTCAAGACCAGCCTGACTAATATGGTGAAATGCCATCTCTACTGAAATACAAAAATTAGCCGGGTGTGGTGTCAGGCACCTGTGTTCCCAGCGACTTGGGAGGCTGAGACAGGGGAATTGCTTAAACCTGGCAGGCAGAAGTTGCCGTGAGCTGAGACTGTGCCACTGCACTCATCTGGGCAATAGAGCAAGACTTCGTCTCACAAAAACAAAAACAAAAACAACCTTACATAGTCGAATCTGGCATACAGGAGGTGCTCAGCAAATGTTGGACCAATTAATCTACTCATCCAAATCAGCGAATTGTTCTGGGCAACTGTTTTGGAAGGTCTGAGCTTGGCTGCGTGGCTGAGCGGATCGTCTGATGGAGGCTGGAGTATGTGGATTGCTTAGATTACCTAGATTTTCTGGCCTGGGTTTGAATATTTGGATTGATTCATGCAAAGTGTGATTAGACAAATACTTTTGTTTACATATGTCTAGAAAAATATTCTGAAAGCTATCCACCAAGAGGTGGATATCTTTGCAAGTGCAAAGTGGTTATCTCTGGGTGATGGGATGGTGATTTTTATTTATTATTGCTATTTTTTGAGACAGGGTCTTGCCCTGTCACCTAGATAAGTGTCGTAGTGCAGTCATAGCTCACAGTAGCCAGTGAGCTCAAGCTCCCAAGCTCCCAGGCTCAAGCAATCACCTCTTCCACCTCAGCCTCCCATGTAGCTGCGACCTCAGGCATGCACCACCACACAATTCAATTGTGTTCAGCACATGTTTGTGGGGCTCCCACTGTGTTCCATTTTCAGTGTTCCTTTGGAAAAAATGGCTAATTTAAAAATGTTTTGTAAAGATGGGGGTCTCACTCTGTTGACCAGGCTAGTCTTGAACTCCTGGGCTCAAGAGATCCTCCTACATCAGCCTCCCAAAGTTCTGGGATTACAGGCATAAGCCACCGTGCCTGGCCACTTTTCTTTATTTTGCAAGTTTTTGCAAGTAATATGTATGAGTTTTATAGTCGGTTTCTGTAAGCTCTGAAAATACATATTCCTCTAAGGGTATCCAGCACATTACGGCAAGTCTTTGATCTGTCCAGAGTCTGTGTTATGAAAACAATTCTTGAATATTCTCAGTAAATTAGATTTTGATGGTTACCAGCATCTGGAAGTTACTTCGGAATAATTGAAATAAAGCCAAAGTTGCTCTGGGCCCTTTTGCCAGCCCAACCCGCAGAGGTGCTTGGTCTGTGTATGCTGGCCCTGGTGAGGCTAAGCAGGAGGCCAGAAGCGTCACCTGGGGACTAGCAGTCTGTGTTATATCTGCTCACCCAGCATCCATTCCCCTCTCTGGGAAAGGTGTCCTGATTTCCCCACAGGGGAGCAGCCCTCCTCCACGGGCAGGTCACGCAGTCTGATGGGGCTGAGCTGCTCCCTGGACTTCAATGGTGAGCAGGAAGCCCAGGCCTGGTCGATAAGAGCAAGGACCTCCTGGTCTCAGTGATCAGCTCAGGGAGCCCCATGTGGCCCACGGCAAGATACGGCATGAGGTGTTTCCCAAGCCATGTGATTCTCCTCCTAAGCCAGCTCTGGCCCATGGAATGTGGGCAGAAGTGATGCATGCCACGTTCAGGCCTGCACCTCGCGATATCTCCCAGGTGTGACATTGTCTCTTTCGCCTTTCTGGGATAACCTTGAGGCTTCACACTGAAGATGTTAGAGTCACAAAATGGGAGGATCCCAGACATGTTAGTGACTCCTTGAAGCAGAGCTGCCATCCCCCTCACGTTAGACTATGACGTGAGCGGTAACATTTCATAATGTTAAGTCACTGAGATCTCAGTATTTATGTGTTACCATAGAAAAGTCTAGCCTATGCTGACAAATATATGACCCAAACCCACGCCAGACTAATTAGAGTGGGCCCTAAGACTTGGGTTTGGAAAGTCACCCTCTTTTCCCCGAAGTTGCTAAGCTATTAGGATATAAACCTGGGGTGCTAGGGGCCATTATTTATTGCACATGTATTTCATTTATCGTAAGAGTATTTATTGAGCCCGTTCTATGCTCCTGGCAGTGGCCTGGACTCACAGGTCACGGCTTCCAAGTGGGGAGGAACCAGTCTGAGGATGAGGCTAACACAGAAGAAAGCCAAACAGACAAGCAGAGAGTGGCTTTGGACTCCTGGATCCAATCATACCTGGAACTATCTGCATTCTTTCTTGTGAACCATTTTGAGACTTGCATGCAACAAGTCAAACTAATTCAGGGATAAAAACTGAAACAAAAGCAAGGTCATAGGCCTGTGATGTCATCCAGAGAGGCCGATTAGAGGCAGGATGTAGATACCGGCTCAGACAGAACTTTCCGGAACTGAGCAAGTGAATGCAGTGGTGTGCAGGACTAGGCATGCCCTGGCTCACTGGGATTCAGCTGCAATGGAGCCTGTACCTTTACGGAGGGCAGGGGAAGGACACGCAGCCCTGGCACCCAACCTAGCACCAAGGTTTGCCCTGACACCCACGTTTGTCTGTGGTCACTCAGGCCAACCCTGTGTTCTGACTGCTCAGGTCGGCTCCATGAGCACCAACCAGACATCTGACCCCACACTTTGCAGGCGTGACACAAAACAAGTCACAATTAGGAGACACAAATGAAAGTCAATTCACTTGTGTTCAGCTGGTTTATGGGGCTTCCACTGTGTTCCATTTTCAGTGCTCCTTAGGAAAACCATCTCCAACACTTTTTACATGTCAGACATTCTTTTCTCCTTCCCTTCCTCCCTCCTTTCCTTCTTGCTCCTCAACAGTAGCTGAACATAAATGTCAGCAAGGCCTGTGCTGGGCAGTGATCATGGAAAGATCAGTGGGACCTAGGGCTTCAGATTCACAGGAAGGGTGCTGTCATTGAGCTGTTTATAAAATATGTATATACAGGGTCTCACTCTGTTGCCCAGGCTGGAGGCCAGTGGCACAATAATGGTTCACTGCAGTCTAGAACTCCTGGGCTCAGGTGATTCTCCTGCTTCAACCTCCCAAAAGTAGCTCAGACCACAGGTGTGTACCACCATGCCTGGCTAATTTTTATATTTTTTTGTAGATATGGGATTTTGCCATGTTGCCCAGGCTGGTCTCAAACTCCTGGGCTCAAGCAATCCTCCCGCCTCAGCCTCCCAAAGTGCTGGGATTATAGGTGTGAGCTACTGCACGCTGCCTTACAAAATATTTTTAGCTCTTCAACTTCTGAGCACATGATAGGATCACACTTCCCAGCCTCCATGTTTGGGTGTGGTTGGATGACTAATGAGTCAGACAAATGAGCTGAAGCATTTAATTGCTTATGCACGATCTGCCAAAGCTTTCAGTTTCCCTCTGCCATGGTGATGATTGAAATGACTGTTGAAATGGTGGCTGCTTTTTTAGCCTGAGTTCTGGAGAAATAAAACATGGAGGGATTTCCCCCTCTGGGATCCCCTCCCATGACAGCGTTGGAGCTCTCCCTCTCTCTCTCTCCTTCTCTTTCTGTCTCTCTGCCTAATACATTTTAAAAAAATGGAGCAGAAGCCATGGATAACCTATTGTAAACATGTAACGTGAGGAAGAAGTAAAGCTTTGCTGTTACACTTCATTAAGAGTTGAGGGTTCTCTCTTCATTAAGAGTTGAGAGCATGGCTTCTCTTAACCTGACTGAGGCACAAATTTGCCAAAGGATGGAATGTTGAGTAACATGAACAACAGAGAGGTTTCCATAGCATAGCCCATAGGTCTCCCAAGAGTCTCTGCTCAAACAACTCTGTGCTCCTCATTGGTTGAGGTCTTGGTTTCCTGCTTATGGCCCCTGCCTTTACACTTCTGCTCTCCCACCTCAGATTGGAATGACTTTTCATCAGTCTGTCTGGGGTCTGACTTCTGGACTGAGCTGGCCTGGGCAGGATGCCCTACCGATGGTCTTGGCTCTCTGAAGCTATATGAGCTTCCTGTTGTTGCCTTAGCAAATTGCCGCAAACTTGGTGGCTTAAAACAACAGAAATTTACTGTCTCACAATTCTGAAGGCCAGAAGTCCAAAATCAATGTGTTTCAACAGGGTGCCTCAAGGTTCTAGAGAATAATCCATTCTTTGCCTCTTCTTTTTTTTTTTGAGATGGAATCTCACTCTGTCGCTCAGGCACAGTGCCATGATCTCAGCTCACTGCAACCTCTGCCTGGTTCAAGCGATTCTCCTGCCTCAGCCTCCCAAGTAGTGGGACTGCAGATGCCTGACACCACGCCCAGCTAATATTTTGTATTTTTAGTAGAGACGGGGTTTCACCATGTTGGCCAGGCTAGTCTTGAACTTCTGACCTCCTGATCCACTCATCTCGGTCTTCTAAAGTGCTGGGATTACAGGCATGAGCCACCCGGTCCCTTCTTTGCCTCTTCTAACTTTTGGTGGCTGTGGCTTTCTTAGCTTGTGGCCACATCTCTCCAATATCTGCCTGAGTCTTCACACCCCTTTCTCCTCCATGTGTGTATTCTCTCATATGTCTCTTAAAAGGACACTTATTATTGGATTTAGAGCCTACCCAGACAATCCAGGATGACCTCCTCATCTCCTGATCCTTAACTTAATCACATCTACAAAGTTCCTTTTTCTAAATAAGGTAACCATAGGTTCCAGGGATTAGGACATGGACATATCTTTTTGGAAGCTAGCACTTAGCCAATATATGTGTCCCCAGGACGAACTAATGAGGTGGGGGTATGGGACCCTTCACAAGAGCGCATGGCAATGACTAATGTATTCAGTTTTTATATTTCTATCTTAATGGAATATTTAGGCAATATAAAATAGACAATGAAAAGTAAAATAAAGCCTCAAGTCCCCATTGCTTTGTTGAGCAGGGACCAGTATCTGTACTGGTTCCCTTCCTTCTCTCTGAGCTGATAAGATGTCCAAGGCTGGAATGAGAATGTTCACACCATTTGGGCACTGCCTTTTCCCTCTGAGAGTGATTCATGGGAACTCTCCATCTGTCCAAATAATCTACAACTTATATCTTAGAAATTTTTCTGACCACTGAATGTGAATTCAATACTCCTAGGTGTTATTTTATGAGTGTTTAATGATTTTTTTCCTAATTATATACGTAATAACATTCATTAGAGAAAAGTTGGAAATTATCCAAAAGTGAGTAAGAAATCTCCTCAAATCCCCCCAGAAATAAGTGGTAATTTTTTATTAAAATATCCTTTCAATATTTTCTCTAAGCATATATTTATTGCATTTTGCTTCAAAAAAACAAGCTGGTTTCTGCTGAGAAATCTGCTGTTAATCTAATAGGTTTTCATTTACAAGTTAACTGATGCTTTTGCCTCACAGCTCTTAAGATTCTTTCCTTTATCTTGACTTTAGATAACTTGGTGCTTATGTGCCTAGGTGATGATCCTTTGGGGATGAATTTCTCGAGTGTTCTTTGAGCCTCTTGTATTTGGATGTATAGATCTCTAGCAAGGCTAGGGAACTTTTGCCCTATTAGTCCCCCAAATAAGTTTTGCAAACGTTTAGATTTCTCTTCTTCCTCAGGAACGTCAATTCGTCTTAGGTTTGGTCATTTAACATAATTCCAAACTTCTTGACAGCTTTGTTCATTTTTAAAATTCTCTTCTTCTTTGTCTGTCAGATTTGGGTTAATTTGAAAGCCTTGTGTTCGAGCTCTGAAGTTCTTTCTTCTACTTGTTCGATTCTATTGTTGAAACTTTCTAGCATGTTTTGCATTTCTCTAAGTGTGCCTTCCACTTCCAGAAGTTGTGATTGTTTTTTATTTGTACTATTTCTCTGGAGATTTTTTAATCCCTTCCTGTATTATTATTTTTTAAATGTTTTTAGGTTGGTTTTCACCTTTCTCTGGCACCTCCTTGCATAGCTTAATAACCTTCTGAATTCTTTTCCTGGCAATTCAGAGATTTCTTCTTGGTTTGGATCCATTGCTGGTGAGCTGGTGTGATCTTTTGAGGGGTGTTAAAGAAACCTGCTTTGTAGACAAGGCGCGGTGGCTCATGCCTATAATCCCAACACTTTGGGAGGCTGAGGTGGGTGGATCACGAGGTCAAGAGATCGAGATCATCCTGGCCAACATGGTGAAACCCTGTCTCTACTAAAAATACATAAATTAGCTGGGTGTGGTGGTGCACGCCTGTAGTCCCAGCTACTCGGGAGGCTGAGACAGGAGAATTGCTTGAACCTGGGAAGCAGAGGTTGCAGTGAGCCGAGGTCACACCACTGCACTCCAGCCTGGCAACAGAGCGAGACTCTGTCTCAAAAAAAGAAAAGAAGAAAAAAAAAAAAGAAACTTGCTTTGTCATATGACTAAAATTACATTTCTGATTCCCTCTTATTTGGGTAGACTATGTTAGAGGGGAGATCTGGGTCTCAAGGACTGATGTTTGGATTCTTTTGTCCCACGGGGTGCGCCCTTGATGTAGTGCTCTCAAAACCCTTTCCCTAAGGAGTGCTGTCATCCTTCCCTTGCTCTCTTCCTGAGAGCAAGACTGCAGTGATTGTTATCGCCCTTCTGGGTCTAGCCACTCAGAGGAGCTACTGGGCTCTGGAGTGGTACTGGGGAGTGTCTGCAAAGAGTCCTGTGATGTGATCCATCTTTGGGTCTCTTAGGTGTGGATAGCAGCACCTGCTCCAGTGGAGGTAGCAGGGGATCAAAGTGGACTCTGTGAGGGTCTTTGTTTGCAGTTTTATTTAGTGCACTGGTTTTCTCAAATGCTGGTTGTGCTAGCAGAGAAATTGTTATGTGGACAGACTCAGGACCTCTGGTTATCCAGGATGTTACAGGCAGTGGAATTAATTGTTTTCTCCTTTCTCGGAGCAGGATTGTTCTTTTATGAATTGCTATAATAGCTTGAGTTGGTTGGCCTCCAGCCAGGAGGTGGCGCTTTCAAGAAAGCATCTGCTGCAGTAGTATGGGAGATACAAGCTTGCCCTGGGTATTTGAGTTTCTCAGGTGATGGACAGGCAGATTGTTATTCTTAGTGAAGTAACTCAGGAATGGAAAACAAAATATCGTATGTTCTCATTTATAGGTGGGACATGGCTGGGAGCTGTGGCTCACACCTGTAATCCCCACACTTTGGGAGGCCAAGGTGGGTGGATCACCTGAGATCAGGAGTTCCAGACTAGCCTGGCCAACACAGCGAAACCCTGTCTCTACTAAAAACAAACAAACAAACAAAAACCAAATAAACAAAAATTAGCTGGGCTTGGTGGCAGGCACCTGTAATCCCAACTACTGGGGAGGCTGAGGCAGGAGAATCACTTGAACCCAGTGGGTGGAGGTTGCAGTGGACCAAGGTTGAACCACTGCACTCCAGCCTGGGCGAAAGAGTGAAACTCCATCTCAAAAAATAAAAAAAAAATAAGTGGGAGCTAAGCTATGAGGACACAAAGGCATAAGAATGGCACAATGTTTTGCAGCAGGACTGTTCATGTTTAAAAAAAGAAGAATGGTACAATGGACTTTGGGCACTCGGGGGAAGCGTGGAAAGGGGGTGAGGGATAAAAGACTACACACTGGGTACAGTCTACACTGTTGGGGTGATGATGGGTGCACCAGGATCTCAGAAATCATGACTAAAGAACTTATTCATGTAGTCCAAGCATGGTGGCTCACGCCTATAATCCCAGCACTTTGGGAGGCCAAGGCAGGCGGATCATGAGGTCAAGAGTTCGAGACCAGCTTGGCCAACATAGTTAAACCCCCATCTCTACTAAAAACACAAAAATTAGCTGGGCATGGTGGCTCGCACCTGTAGTCCCAGCTACTCAGTAGGCTGAGGCAGGAGAATAACTTGAACCCAGGAGGCAGACATTGTGGTGAGCTGAGGCTGGGCCATGGCACTCCTTCCTGGGCTACATATAAAGGAAATGAGGAACGCCTTTGATGGGACAATTAGTAGATTACACATAACTGAGGGAAACATCTCTGAGCTTGTAGATATCAATAAAAACTTCCCAAACTGAAATGCAAGGAGAAAAGAGAACCAAAAAGAATGGAACATAATATCCAAGAACTGTGAAATAGCTACAAAAGTTGTAGCATTTGCATAATGGGAATACCAGAAGGGGAAGAAATAAAGAAACAAAAGAAGTATTTGAAGCAATAATAACTAAGAATTTTCCCCTATAAATGTCAGACACCAAACCACAGGCAGGGAAACTCAGAGAACACCGATCAGGATAAATCCTCCAAAACCCAAAAAATGACCCCTCAGCATATCACATTCAAACGGCAGAAATCAAAGATAACAACACAATCTTGAAAGAAACCAGACAGGGAAAACATCTTATCTACAAAGAAGCAAAGATAAGGATTACATCTGTCTTCTCAGAAACCATGAAAGCAAGAAGAGCAAAGTGAAATATTTTGTCTTAAGGGGAAAAAACTCACCAACTTAAAATTTCATATTCTGTGAAATTATCTTTCAAAAGTAAAGGAGAAATAAAGACTTTCTCAGACAAACAAAAATTGAGGGAGTTTGGCAACAGTAGACCTACCTTGCAAGAAATGTTAAAATAAGTTTTTGAGAGAGAATATAAAATCAGACCTATATAAAAAAGGGAGGGTAATATAGAAGAAATAGGTGAGGGTAAAAGAAAAACTTCCATTTTTCTTAATCGTTCTAACAGATAACTGTTCAAATAATCACGGCAACAATGTATTCAGTGATTATAGCATTTGTATAAGTGAAATGAATTACAGCAATGATACAAGGGTCAGGAGGGAAGAAATAGGAATATTTTGTTATTATAAGGTACTTGCACTACCTGTGAAACAGTATAGAGTTACTCTGAAAGTGAATTTGGATGAGTTGTAAATGTATATTGTAAACTCTAGGATGACCAATAAAACAAAGTTTTTAAAAAAGTATAATTGAGTAGGCTGGGCACAGTGGCTCATGCCTGTAATTTCAGAACTTTGGGAGGCCGAGGCAGGTGGATTGCCTGAGCTCAGGAGTTCAAGACCAGCCTGGGCAACATGGCAAAAACCTCATCTCTACCAAAACTACAAAACTAGCCTGGCATGGTGGCTCATGCCTGTGGTCCCTGCTACTTAGGAGGCTGAGGTAGGAGGATTGCTGGAGCCCAGAAGGTCAAGGCTGCAGTGAACCATGATCACACCACTGCACTCCAGCCCAGGTGACAGAGCAAAATGCTCTCTTAAAAAAAAAAGTATAATTGATATCCTAAGAAAGAAGGAAAAAATGGGATCATATAAAATGCTCAGTTAAAAAAAAACACACACACACAAATGGCAGAAAAAGAGTGGAAGAAGAAAGGAGGAACACAAGTGCCGTTAATAGAAAACAGTAACAAATGTAGTATATATGAATTCACTTATATGACTTTAAACATCTATGGCCTAAATATACTGATTAAAAGACAGAGATTCTCAGAGTGGATCAAGAAACAGACTGAACTCTATGTTGTCTACAATAAATCTGATTTAAATATATAGACACATTTCGATTAAAAATAAAGAGATGGAGAAAAATATACCATGCTAACTAATCAAAAGAAAGCTACAGGCCAGGTGCTGTGGCTCACTCCTGTAATCCCAGCACTTTGCGAGGCCTAGGCAGGCCTAGGCAGGTGGATTGCTTGAGGTCAAGAGTTTGAGACCAGCCTGACCAACATGGTGAAACCCTATCTCTAAAACAAAAAAAAAAAAAGAAAGAAAGAAAAAAGAAAGCTAGAGGCTGTTATCAAAAGCATTCTTATCTTAGAGACTTAAAAAAAGCAAAAAAGATAAGAAATAATTAGTAGTTGGCATGGAGTAGTGACAGTGATAATGAGTAGTGGTATGGAGAAAAGGGAACCCTTGTACGTTGTTGGTGGGAATGTAAATGAGTATAACCATCAGAAAACAGTATAGACTTAAAAGATTAAAAATAGAACTATTATAGGACCCAGCAATCCTACTTCTGGATATATATATCCCAAGGAAATGAAGTCAATATCTTGAAGAGATATCTACACTGCCATGCTCATTGCAGCATTATTCACAATAGCCAAGATACAGAAACAATCTAAGTGCCATTAATAAATGAATGAATGTGAAACACGTGAATGGATAAAGAAAATACGACACATATACACATATAGTGTAATATCAATCAGCCATCAAGAAAAAAGAAATCCTGTCATTTGCAACAACTTGAATGAACCTGGAAAACATTGTGCTAAGTGAAGTAAGCCCAGGCACAGAAAGACAAATATGGCAGCCAGGCATGGTGGCTCATGCCGGTAATCCCAGCACTTTGGGAGGCTGAGGTGGGTAGATCACGAGGTCAAGAGACCAAGACCATCCTGGCCAACATGGTGCAACCCCGTCTCTACTAAAAATACAAAAATTAGCTGGGTGTGGTGGCGGTCCCAGCTACTCAGGAGGTTGAGGCTGGAGAATTGCTTGAACCTGGGAGGCAGAGGTTGCAGTGAGCCAGGATTGCACCACTGCACTCCAGCCTGGTGACAGAGACTCCATCTCAAAAAAAAAAAAAAAAAAAAGAAGACACATATTACATGATTTCACCCACATGAAGAATCTCAAAAAGTCAAACTCAGAGAAGCAGAGAGTAAAACAATGGTTGCTGGGGACTAGTGTGGTAAATTGGGGAAATGTCATGGGCATAAACTTTCAGTCATAAGATGAGTAAGTTCCGAGGTTTTAAGATGCAACATAATAGCTATAGTTAATAATACCATATTGTATACTTGAAATTTGCTAAAAGAGTAGATCTTTAGTGTTCTTGACACACACACACACACACACACACACACTCACAAAATGGTAACTTGTTAGGTGATAGATGTGTTAATGATCTTGATTATGGTAATCATTTCACAATGCACACATATATCAAATCATTACACAGATGCTTTAAGTGTACACAATCTTCATTTATCAATTACATGTCAATTAAGCTGAGTGGAGGAGAAATGTGGAGCGGCTATACTACAGACAGACCAAACTCCAGAGCAAAAAACAAAAAAAACAAAAAAACTATCAAGGATAAAAGGGACCATTCTATAATTATAATGAAGCCAGTTCAGAAGACACAACAATCCTTAATGTGTAATAACAATGCATAGATAAATCCACTATGGTGGCTAGAGACTTCAACACCTCTCTATCAGAAATAGATCTAGCAGGTAGAAAATAATTAAGGACATAGTTGAACTCAACAGCACCATCAGACAACTGGATATAGACTGGGCATGGTGGCTCGTGCCTGTAATCCCAGCACTTTGGGAGGATTCACTTTTTTTGGGAGGTGGGCGGATCACTTGAGGTCAGGAGTTCGAAACCAGCCTGGCCATCATGGTGAAACCCCGTCTCTTAAAAAAAAAAAGAAAAGAAAACTGGATATAATTAACATCTGTAGACAACTTTAATCAACAATAGCAGAATATTCTTCCTAAATTCATGTGGAACATTCATTAAATAGACTACATTCTGGGCCATAAAAAGTACCTTAACACACTTAAAAGAATAGAAATCATCCAATGTATGCTCCTGGACCACAATGTAATTTTTTTTTTTTTTTTTTTTGAGATGGAGTCTCACTCTGTCACCAGGCTGGAGTGCAGTAGCATGATCTTGGCTCACTGCAACCTCCGCCTCCTGAGTTAAGCGATTCTCCTGCCTCAGCCTCCCAAGTACCTGGGACTACAGGCATGTGCCACCACACCCAGCTAAATTTTGTATTTTTGGTAGAGATGGGGTTTCACCATGTTGGCCAGGCTGGTCTCAGTCTTTTAACTCGTGATCTGCCCACCTTGGCCTCCCAAAGTGCTGGGATTACAGGTGTGAGCCACTGCACCCGGCCCACGATGTAATTAAACTAGAAATCAAGCCGGGCATGGTGGCTCATGCCTGTAATCCAAGCACTCTGGAGACCAAGGCAGGCAGATCACCTGAGGTTGGGAGTTCAAGACTAACCTGACCAACATGGTGAAACCCTGTCTTCATAAATACATATATATACAAAGAAATCAATAACAGCCAGAAAATCCCAGGATATATGGAGATTAACTAACTTCTAAATAATACATAGGTCAAAAAAGGAATCTCAAGAGAAATTTAGGAATATTTTGAGCTAAATGAAACTAAAAAATGCAACTTAACACTTGTGGGATGCAGTGAAAACAGTACTTAGAGGGAAATTTATGGCATTGTATGCAAATATTAGGAAAGCAAAAAGATATGAAATCAATAACCTAAGCTTCCACCACAGGAGAAATCCAAGGTAAACAGAAGAAACAAAAATAGGAAGAACCACCTGCAGTCCCAGCTACTCCGGAGGTTGAGGCAGAGTCACTTGAAGCTGGGAGGCAGAGGTTGCAGTGAGCAAAGATCACGCCACTGTAATCCAGCCTGGGCAGCAGAATGAGACTCCATTTCAAAAAAAAAGTGCAAAAATTAGCCAGGCATGCACCTGCAATTCCAGCTACTTGGGAAGCCAGGCAGGAGAATTGCTTGAAGCTGGGAGGCAGAGGTTGCAGTGAGCCAAGATCGTGCCATTGTACTCTAGCCTGGGTGACAGAGTGAGACTCAGTCTCAAAAAAAAAAAAAAAAAGAAAAGAAAAGAAAAGAAAGCACCATGCTAGATGGATTCACTGGTGAATTCTACCAAATATTCAGAGAAGAAATTAAAATTATCTACAATCTCTTCCAGAAGTTAGAAGCAGAGAGAATACTTCTGAACTCACTCTGTGAGGCCAGCATTACCCTAATGCCAAAACCAGACAAAGGCTTTATAAGAAAATAAAACAATAGACCAACATCTCTCATAAACATGTGTGCAAAAACCCTCAACAAAATCCTAGCAAATCAAATCTTACAATGCATAAAAAGTCATACACATTGACCAAGTATGCAAGACTAATTGAATATTCAAAAATTAATTAACGTAATGTAATTTATTATATCAACAGACCAAAGAAGAAAAATCATATGATCATCCTAGTAGCTGGAATAAAAAGCATCTTCCTCAACTTGATGAAGAACATCTACCAAAAACCTACAGCTAACATCATCCTTATGGTAAGAAGTTATAACTTTTCCCATTAAGATCAGGAACAGCCCGGCACTGTGGCTCACGCCTGTAATCCCAGCACTTTGGGAGGCTGAGGTGGGCAGATCACGAGGTCAAGAGATCGAGATAATCCTGGCCAACATGGTGAAACCCTGTCTCTACTAAAAATACAAAAATTAGCTGGGTGTGGTGGCGTTCACCTGTAGTCCCAGCTACTCAGGAGGTTGAGGCTAGAGAATTGCTTGAACCCGGGAGGCGGAGGTTGCAGTGAGCCGAGATTGCGCCACTGCACTCCAGCCTGGTGCCTGGTGACAGAGCAAGACTCTGTCTCAAAAAAGAAAAAAAAAAAAAGATCAGGAACAAGGGCTGGGCACATGGCTCATTTCTATAATCTCAACACTTTGGGAGGGCAAGATGGGTGGATCACCTGAAGCCAGGAGTTTGAGACCAGCCTGGTCAACATGGAGAAAACCTGTCTCTACTAAAAATACAAAAATTAGCCAGGCAAGGTGGCACACACCTGTAATCCTAGCTACTCACGAGTCTGAGGCACAAGGTTCACTTGAACCCAGGAGGCGGAGGTTGCAGCGAGCTAAGGTCATGCATCACAGCACTGCTGCCTGGGCAACAGAGTGAGACTGTGTCTCAAAAAAAAAAAAAATAGATTGGGAAAAAGGCAAAGATGTTTCCTCTTACCATTCCTTTTCAATATCATACTGGAAGTTCTTGTTAATGCAACAAGACAATAACAGGAACTTAAAAGGAATACAGATTGGGAAGGAAGATAAAACTATCTTTGTTCACAGATGACATGATTTTCTATATAGAAAGTCTAAAAGAACAAACAACACAAAACCTCCTGGAAATAGTGATTATAAGGAGACTTCAGGATACAAGGTAAATATACAAAAGTTAATTGCTACCTTATATATGAGCAATGAGCAAGTAGAATTTGAAAGGAAAAACACAATACCATTTTAATTAGCACCCAAAAAAATGTAATACTCAGCTATAAATCTAACAAAATATGTACAGGATCTATATGAGGAAAACTGCAAAACTCTAATGAAAGAAATACAAGAACTAAATAAATGGAGAGATATTCGATGTTTATAGATAGAAAGATTCAATACTGTCAAGACATCAGTTGTCTTAGTCTGTTCAGGCTACTATAACAAAATACCTTAAACTGGATATTTTATAAATAGCAGAATTTATTGCTGATAGTTCTGGCAACTGGGAAATCCAAGATCAAGATACCAGCAGATTTAGTGTTTGGTAAGGGCCTATTCTTCACAGATGGCACCTTCTCTTCATATATCCTCTTATGGTAGAGTGGGCAAACAAGCCTTATAAAAAGAGCTACAACCTCTTTTATAAGGATATTAGTCCGATTCACAAGGGCAGAGCCCTCATGACTTAATCACCTTCCAAAGCCCACCCATTTTAGTGTGATTGCATTGAGGATTAGGTATCAATATATGAATTTTGTAGAGACACAAACATTCAAACCATAATATCAGTTCTTCCCAACATGAGCTATAGATTAAAAGCAATCATAGTGAAATTCCCAGCAAATTATTTTGTGAATATCAATGAATTGATTCTAAAATTTATATAGAGAGGCAGAAGACCCAGAGCCATCAACACACTATTTAAGGAGAAGAACAAAGTTGGAGGACTGACACTATCTGATTTCAGGACTACCTTAAAGCTACAACCATCAAGACAGTGTGGTGTTCGTGACAATAGACAAATAAATGGATGAAACAGAACAGAGAGCCCAGGCAGAAATAGACCCACGCAAATATAGTCAACTAATATTTGACAAAGGAGCAAAGGCAATCCTATGAAGCAAAGATAGTCTCATCAAATGGTGATGGGCATCTGTATTAGTTCGTTCTCACACTGCTCATAAAGACATACCTGAGGCTGGGTAGTTTATAAAGGAAAGAGATTTAATTGACTCACAGTTCCGCATGGCTGGGGAGGCCTCAGGAAACTTACTTACAATCAAGGTGGAAGGGGAAGCAAACACGTCCTTCTTAACATGATGGCAGCAAAGAGAAGTGCCAAACAAAAGGGGGAACCCCCCTTATAAAACCATCAGATCTTGTGAGAACTCACTCATTATCATGAGAACAGCATGAGGGTAACCACCCCTATGATTAAATTACCTCCTACCAGGTCCCTCCCATAACACATAGGGATTATGAGAACTACAATTCGGGCTGGGCATGGTGGCTCATGCTTGTAATCCCAGCACTTTGGGAGACTGAGGCAGGTGGATCACCTGAGGTCAGGAGTTCGAGACCAGCCTGACCAATATGGTAAAACCCCGTCTCTAAAAAAAAAAGAGAACTACACTTCAAGAGGAGATCTGGGTGGGGCCACAGCCAAAGCATCAAAGCATATCAGCATATATGTGGGGGGGAAAATAATGTAGACACAATCCTTACATCCTTCACAGAAATTAACTCAAAATAGGTCACAGTATTAAACAAAATGCAAAACTATAAACTCCTAGAGGATAACATAGGAAAAAACCTTAATGACTTTTTAGATCCAATACAAAAGGCATGATCTGTGAAGGAAATAATTGTTAAGGTAGAATTCATTAAAAATTAAAAAATGTTCTGAAAAAGACACTGTCAAAAGAATGAGACGATGAGCCATAGATGGGAAGAAAACATTTGCAAAAGAAATATGTGATAAAGGACTGTTATCCAAAATGTACCAAAACCCTCTAAAACTCAACAATAAGAAAAAGAACAACCCAATTTAAAAACTGTGCAGAACACCCAGACAGATATCTCACCTAAGGTTATACTGGTAGTAAATAAGCATATGAAAAAATGCTCAAAATTACATGTCATTAGGAAATTGCAAATTAAAACAAAAATGAGATACTGTTATATGCCAGTTAAAATGGCCAAAACCCCAAAACACTGACAATAAATGCTGATGTGGATGTGGAGCCACAGGAAATCTCATTCATGGCTGGTGGGAATGCAAAATGGTATAGCCACTTAGGAAGACAGTTTGACAATTTCTTATAAAACTAATCCTATTCTTACCAGATGATCAGCAATCACAGTCTTTAATATTTATCCAAATGGGCCAAGCATGGTGGCTTACGCTTGTAATCCCAGCACTCTGGGAGGCCGAGACAGGTGGATCACCTGAGGTCAGGAGTTCGAGACCAGCCTCACCAACATGGTGAAACCCCATCCCTACTAAAATACGGAATATTAGCCAGACGCCTGTAATCCCAGCTACTTGGGTGGCTGAGGCAGGAGAATTGCTTAAACCCAGGACGCGGAGGTTGCTGTGAGCCAAGATTGTGCCTTTGCACTCCAGCCTGGGCAACAGAGCAAGACTCCAACTCAGAAGAAAAAAAGATATTAATAGCAGAGCAGCTGTGCAGAGGGGTGGGTGGCAACGGTGCAGGGGATACACAGGAACTCTCTGTACTTTCCACTCATTTTTGCTGTTAGGCTAAAGCTTCTCTTAAAAAGATAGTCTACTTTTGGTCGGGTGCAGTGGCTCACGCCTGTAATCCTAGCACTTTGGGAGGCCAAGGTGGGCAGATCACCTGAGATCAGCAGTTCAAGACCAGCCTGGCCAACATGGTGAAACTTCGTCTCTCCTAAAATACAAAAATTAGCCTGGCATGATGGTGTGTACCTGTAATTCCAGCTACTCAGGAGGGTGAGACAAGAGAATCACTTGAACCTAGGAGACGGTGGTTGCACTGAGCCAAGATTGTGCCACTGTTCTCCAGCCCGAGCAGCTGAGTGAGACTCTGTCTCAAAAAAAAAGTCTATTTAAAAAAAAAATAGGAATTGGGCAGAAAAACAGATCACTGATACCATTGAGCCAGCCTGAGTCTCCTCTCCCCTTTCGTTTCCCTTTGGTATTGCCTGGCCTAGACTCACAGGCTGCCTGAAGCCCAGATGTAAGTGCTGGTTATGAACAGAAAGAGCTCTAAGAGAAGCCCTTGATGCAAAGAGTGGGCACAGGGGCCACTAGGTATAATAGAGAGTGGGGGAAATCTGCTTTTCCATCTCTGTCACCCTGTCCCACAGGCAGTCTCACAGTGTTGCAGCAATAGTAGCCTCCGGGAAGGTACCTAAAACTCTGAGGGAGGAAAACCCGCCCTGACCAGAGGAACTGGGGTCCCAAGAGGATGGGGGGAATCCTCAAAGCTTCTGTTTTCTGTATTCTCACACTGCCTGGCTCCACAGGCAGACACAGCTGCAGGAAGTACATGACAGAGCAAGAAAACGAAAGTCCCAGCCTTCTAGTTAGAAACCCAGGAAGTTTGGGGTGGGTGGGGTGACTGGATGCAAAAAAGTGTTGGAGAGATTGCATAGAGGAAGAAGCTCAAAAAAATCCAACTGATACGAATACAATTTTGTCTGAACTCTTGCACTCACCCCTTAGCTGGCCATGTGCATGCATGGATCTGAGCCTAAACATCAAATTGATGGCTTTGAGATCTAAGCTACAGGGTAGACCACCATTCAGGTCCCAGATTAGCCACTGGGTGCCACATATACAGGACAAGTATAAATATCACTGCAAAGGCTTTGAAAAGTAAACTGAGAGTGGAATCACAGTTCTCAGAAAGCAGGTAAGCACTCGACTGCTGAAACATGCAAACAAAAACTCAACATTCTCCATCAGAGTCAAGCGAGACTTAGAGTTTCATAATGTAATTTTCTAAATGCCCAGGATACAAGTGTTGAATATATGAGGACCTAGGAAAACCTTGACAACTCTCAAGGGAAAAGACAGTCAACAGATGCCAACCCAGAGATGACACAGATGCTATTGGAAGAAGATTTTAAAGCAACTACTACAGTCATGTTCCAGGAAGTTAGGGCAAACAACTCTTTGAAATGAGTGGAAAGACAGAAATTTTAAGCAGAGAAATAGAGGATATTAAAAAGAACCCACTGGGAATTTTAAAACTTAAAAAAACAATAAGCAGGCCTCGTGTGGTGGCTCACACTTGTAATCCCAGTGTTTTGGAAGGCCAGGGTGGGAGGATCTCTTGCCACTGGGAATTTGAGACCAGCCTGGGCAAGATAGTAAGATCTCATGTCGGCCGGACACGGTGGCTCACACCTGTAATCCCAGCACTTTGGGTGGCCAAAGCAGGCAGATCACGAGGTCAAGAGATCAAGAACATCCTGGCCAACATGGTGAAACCCTGTCTCTGCTAAAAATACAAAAATTAGCCAGGCGTGGTGGCGCATGCCTGTAGTCCCAGCTACTTGGGAGGCTGAGGCAGGAGAATTGTCTGAACCTGGGAAGCGGAGGTTGCAGTGAGCCGAGATCCTGCCGCTGCACTCCAGCCTGGTGCCTGGTGACAGAACGAGACTCTGTCTCAAAAAAAAAAAAAGATCTCATGTCTATAAAAAATTTAAAAATTAGCCAGATGTGATGGTTCACACCTGCAGTCCTAGCCACTTGGGAGGCTCACTGCAGCCCAGGAGTTCAAGGCTGCAGTGAGCTATGCTTGGGCCACTGCACTCAGCCTGGGTGACAGAGGAAGACCCTGTCTCTAATAATAATAATAGACTGAGAGAGCAATTACTGCACTTGAAGACAGAACAAAGTAAATTATCTAAAATGAACATTACAGAGAAGAAAAATGTAGAAAAAAATGAACACAGCCTCAAGCCTGTGAGACACATCAAAAGGCCTAACATTCATATCATCATAATTCCAAAAGAAAAGGTAAAATAGTGAAAAGGAGTGTGAAAAATAATTTTGAAAAAGAATGACTGAAAACTCCCGAAATTTGGCAGCAAACAAACAAACAAAAAACCATACACTTACAAATTTAGGAAGCGAAGCAAACCACAAACAGGATAAACTTACAGAAATCAATGCCCCCACACATCATAATCAAACTACTGAAAACTAATGATAAAAAAATATATATCTTGGGAGGCCGAACCGGGTGGATCACAAGGTCAGGAGATCAAGACCATCCTGTCCAACATGGTGAAACCTCGTGTCTACTAAAATACAAAAAATCAGCTGGGTGTGGTGGCACGTGCCTGTAGTCCCAGCTACTTGAGAGGCTGAGGTAGGGGAATCGCTTGAAACCAGGAGGCAGAGGTTGCAGTGAGCCAAGACCGCACCACTGCACTCCAGCCTGGCATCAAAGCAAGACTCAGTCTCAAAAAAAAAAAAAAAGAAATACATTTTAAAAATAGTCAGAAAAAAAGGGCACTCTATAAATAGGGAGACATCCACTCAACTAATTGCGAATTTCACATCAGAAACCATGGCACACAGAAGAGAATGGAAGACTATTGTTAAACTGTGGGAAAGGAAAGAAGGGTTCAACATGGAATTTCAGATCTAGCAAAAATATCCTCCAGGAATGAGATGAAATAAGGACATTCTTAGGCCGGGCGCAGTGGCTCATGCCTGTAATCACAACACTTTGGGAGGCTGAGGTGGGCAGATCACGAGGTCAGGAGATTGAGACCATCCTGGCCAACATGGTGAAAACCCGTCTCTACTAAAAATACAAAAATTAGTCCAGCATGGTGGCACATGCCTGTAGTCCCAGTTACTCGGGAGGCTGAGGCAGGAGAATTGCTTGAACCTGGGAGGCAGAGGTTGAAGTGAGCCGAGATTGTGCCATCGCACTCCAGCCTGGGGACAGAACAAGACTCCATCTCCAAATTAATTAATTCATTAATTCATTCATTAAAACATAAAGACATTCTCAGAGGAAGAGAAACTAAGATAATTTGTCACTGGCACACTAGCTTTCAAAGATTTTAGAGCAATTGTTTTCAGACAGAAGGGAAATTATGTAAAAAGGAAGCAGAACAGCAGGAATAAAGGAAGAAGAACAGAAATGGTAAATAGGTGGGTAAATATATAGACTATTCTTCTATTAGGTTCTTTAAAATACTTTAAAACATGTTTGATGTTAGAAATAAAAAACTGGCTGGGTGTGGTGCCTCATGCCTGTAATTCCAGCACTTTGGGAGGCTGAGGCAGGTGGATCACCTGAAGTCAGGAGTTCAAGATCAGCCTGGCCAACATGGTGAAACCCCGTCTCTACTAAAAATACGAAAAGTAGCAGGATAATCGCTTGAACCTGGGAGGCAGAGGTTGCAGTAAGCCAGAATTGAGCCATTGCACTCCAGCCTAGGCAACAGAGAGAGACTCCATTTCAAAATAAATAAATAAACAAATAAATAACAAAAAACTATAAATAGTGCTGCAGTAAACATAAGTGTGCTTGTGTCTTTACAGTAGAATGATTTATAATCCTTTGGGTATATACCCAGTAATGGGATTGCTGGGTGGGTCAAATGGTAATCCTGGAACTTAAAAAATAATAAATAAATAAATAAACTATAGCATTATCTGGTGTATATTCTAATGCACTTAGATACAACACACACAACAACTACAGCGTCAAAGGGGAGGGTGTGGTGAAGGTCTCTGTATTCTATTTGAAGTTAAAATGTTGACTCTGAGCAGACAGTGAAAAGTTGTGTATGCATATCACAATCCCTAGCAAGATCACTAAAAAACATGGGAAGATATATATCGGAAACATATAGATAAATTAAAATGGAATGAAAAAATTCTCGAATAACTCAAAAGATGATATCAGGTTGATAACTACGCTGTCTTGATTATTGTAACTTTCAAAGTCCTGAAATCTGGTATGGGTTAGTCCTTCGTTGTTCTCAAAAGTTATCTGGGCTGTTTGTTGTAGGTCCTTCAAATTTCCATATGAATTTTAGAATCATCTAGTCAATTTTCACAAAATAGCTTCCTGGGATTATGACTGATATTGCACTGAATTTGTAGATTAGCTTTGGTAGAGCAAACATCTTAGCAGTAGAAAATCTTCCAAGACATGAGTGAAGTACATCTCGCCATTTATTGAGATATTTTTAAATTTTTCTCAGACATGGTTTGTAGTGTGAATACACAGGCCTTTCGCATATTTTCTCAGATTTGTCATACTTTAACGCTATTTTAAATTATGTTTACTTTTAACTTCAATATCATTTTTCAATTCTGATATACAGAAATATAATTAATTTTGTATATTTATTTTGAACTCTGCAATCTTGCTAAACCCACTTATGAAGTCTAGTTTTTTTTTTTTTTTTTTGTGGACTTCATCATAGCTTCTCCATAGGGGGTTCATGAATCTGTGAATAAAAGCATTGTTTTTTTTCTCCTTTCCCAATTTGGATGACTTTTATTTCTTTTTTATGCCTGACTGCACTGGCTAGAGCCTCCAGTACAATCCCGAGTGGAGGTGGTAAGAGTGCATATTTTTGCCATGTTCCTGGTTGTAGGGGAAGGTATTTAGTCTTTCACTACTAATATTGTGTTAGCTAGAGGTTTTCCATATGCTCTTTACCAGGTTGAGGAAGTTCCCTAGTTTGCTGAAAGTCGTTTTCATGAAGAGTAGATGATGGACTTTGTCAGATGTTTTTTCTTTATTGATTGGAGTGATTATATGATTTTTATTTTTTAGTTTCTTAACATGGTGTACTAGTTTCTTATGGTAAGAGATTACCACAAACTTGGTGTCTTTAAAACACAAAAATTGATTCTCTCATGATTGCGGAGGCTAGAAATCTGAAATCAAGGTGTCAGCAGGGCTGTGCTCAAAGCTCCACAGCAGAACCTTCCTGCCGTTTCCAGCGTCTGGTGGCCCCAAAGCTGCCTTGGGTGGTGGCACCGTAACAGTGATCTCTGTCTACCTCCACCTTCACGTGGCCTTCTTGTTTGTCTCTGTGACCTCTTCTCTCCTTACAAGGATACCAGTCTTTGGACTTAGGAACTACCCTAAATTCAGGACAGTTTTATTTGAGATCCTTAACTAGTTACATCTAAGAAGATTATTTCCAAATAAGGTTACATTCTGAGGTTCTGAGTGGACAGGACATTTTTTGTTTGTTTGCTTGTTTGTTTTAGACATGGCCTCACTCTATTGTCTAGGTTGGAGGGCAGTGGCACAATTACAGCAAACTGCAGCCTCAAACTCCTGGACTCAGGCAATCCACCTGTCTCAGCCGCCCAGGTAGCTAAGACCACAGGCACATACCACTACACACAGCTAATTTTTAAATTTTTTGTAGAGATAGCGTCTCACTATGTTACCCAGGCTCATCTCAAACTCCTGGGCTCAAGCGATCCTCCCACCTCAGCCTCCCAAAGTGCTGGAATTACAGACATGAGTTACTGTGCCCTGCCAACATACCTTTTTGAGGGACTCTACTCAACCCACTAAACATGACACATTTTATTGTTTGATTTTTGAATGTTAAGCCCAACTTGTCTTCTTGAGACAAACCCCTGTTGGTCATAATGTATTAATCTTTATATATATTGAAAAATTTGATTTTCTAAACTTTTGTTTAAAAAATTCATCTATATGCATTAGAGATTTTAGTCTGTAATTTTCTGTTCTCGTAATGTCTTTGTTTTTTGTTTGTTTGTTTGTTTGTTTTGAGATGGAGTCTCGCTCTGTTGCCCAGACTGGAGTGCAGTTGCAGGATCTTGGCTCACTGCAAGTTCTGCCTCCTGGGTTCAAGTGATTCTCCTGTCTCAGCCTCCCAAGTAGCTGGGATTAGAGGCACATGCCACCATGACCAGCCTTGTCTTTGGTTTTGATATCAGCATAATAGTAGCCTCATAGAAATAGTTTGGAAATACTCTCTTCACTTCAATTTTATGGATTAGTTTGTGTAAAATGGTTATTATTTCTTCCTGAAATGTTTCGTAGAATTTCCCAGTGAAAGCATCAGGGCATGGAGTTTTCTTTGTGGGTGAGTTTGTAACTTTAGGCTCACTGCAATCTCCACCTGCCGAGTTCTAGCAATACTCCTGCCTCAGCCTCCCAAAGTAGCTGGGACTACAGGCACAGGCTGTAGCTAACTTTTTGTATTTTAGTGGAGATGGGGTTTCACCATGTTGCCCAGGCTGGTCTTGAACTCCTGAGCTCAGGCTTTCCATTGGCCTCGGCCTCCCAAAGTGCTAGGATTACAGGCATGAGCCACTGCACCCAGCCTAAGTTATCTGTTTTTTCTTGAGTAATTGTTGGTAGTTTGCGACTTGCAAGGAATTTGTAAATTTCATCTAGGCTTCCAAATTTATAGACAAAGTATCTTTTTCTTTTTTTCTTTTCTTTTTTTTTTTTTTTTTTGAGCTGGAGTCTCACTCGGTTGCCCAGGTTGGAATGCAATGGTGCTATCTGGGCTCATTGCAACCTCTGCCACCCAGGTTCAAGCAATTCTCCTGCCTCAGCCTCCTGAATAGCTGGGATTGCAGGCGCCCACCACCATGCCTGACTAATTTTTTTATTTTTAGTAGAGATGGGGTTTCACCATGTTGGCCAGGCTGGTCTTGAACTCCTGATCTCAGGTGATCCAACCACCTCAGCCTCCCAAAGTGCTGGGATTACAGGTGTAAGCCACTGTGCCCAGTTGATATTTTTCAAAATATGACTTCATTATCCTTCAAATACCTGTGGAATTTGTAGTACTATAACCTCTTTCATTTCTCCTCTTGGTAATTTGTATCCTCTCTTTCATTCTAATAAGTTTGGCTAGAAGTTTAACAATTTTATAGGTCTCTTTTTTTGTTTTAAATTTTATTGATTTCCTCTCTGATTCTTGTCTTTCTTCTGCTTCCTTTGCATTTAATTTGTTTCTTACGGTATAATCCGAAGTCATTGATTTGGAATATTTTTTCTTTTCTAATACAGGCATAGAGTGCCATAAATTTCGTACTTCACCTGCATTCTACAAGTTCTGATATTTTGTTTTTTCACTTTTATTCTGTTCAGAATAATTACTAATTTGGCTGATTTACTTTTGATTCACTCTTTCACCCGTGGGTTATTTAAAATTGTATTACTGAGTTTCAAAATATTTGAGGATTTCAGAACTATCTTTTGTTTGTTTGTTTGTTTTTCGATGAGGTCTTGTTCTGCCACAGGAGCTGCAGTGCAGGTTTGATCATGGCCCACTGCAGCCTTGACCTCCTGGGCTCAAGGGATCCTCCAACCTTAGCCCCCCGATAGCTGAGACCACAAGCACAGACCACCGCGTCCAGTTAATTTTTTAATTTTTAGTAGAGACAGGGTTTTGCCATGGTGCTCAGGCTGGTCTTGAATTCCTGAGCTCGGGCAATCCACCCCCTTGACCTCCCAAAGTGCTGAGATTACAGGTATGAGCCACCGCATCTGGCCTCTGTTGTTCAATATTGCTCAGGCTGGAGTGTAGTGGTACAATCATAGCTCACTGCAGCGTCAAACTCCTGGGCTCAAGGGATCCTCCTGCTTCAGCCTTCTGAGTAACTAGGACTATAGGTATGCACCACCATGCCCACCTAATTTTTAAATCTTTTTGTAGAGATAAGATCTTGCTATGTCGCCAGAGCTGGTCTTGAACTCCTAGCCTCACAAGATCTTTCTACCTTCACCTCCAAAGTGCTGGGTTTACAGGCGTGAGCCACCATGCCTGCCCATCACTTCTGTTGTCACTATTCCACTATCTGCTCCAGACAAGAAATCTAGTGTCATCGTTATCTTTGTTCTTCTGTAAGTTTTTTTGCTGGCGGCTTTCAAGTTTTTCTCTTTATTACTGGTTTTAAGCATTGTGATTATTATGTGATTTTTCTTCATGTTACTTTTGCTTGGGATTTGTTGAGCTTCTGTGAATTTATTTTTAAATAACTTTGGGAAATTTAGGACCGTTATTTCTTCAAGTATTTTTTTCTATTCCTTTTCTTCTCTCTCCTCTCCTTTGATGATTCCAAATTACACATGTATTATGTTGTTTGAAGCCTTCCTGCAAATCATTTATGCTTTTTTAATTTTTTTAATTTACTTTTTTCTCCTTGTGTCTCAAATTCACAACCCCTTTTCTCCTAAAATGTTTGATCTGCCCTTAATCCCACTCAGTGTATTTTTCATATTAGGAATTGTAGTTTTCATCTCTGGAAGTTCTAGATCCAAATTAGCGTACTGAATGTTGTAATCTGGGCACAGTAACTGTCTTAATGTTCTTGCCTGCTGATTCTAACACATAAGTCAGTTCGGGGTAAGTCTCAATTGATGATTCTTCCCATTATGGTCATACTTACTGGCTTCTTTGTATGCCAGGTAATCTGACTGGATGCTAGATTTTTGTCTTGCTGGGTGCTGGATATTTTTGCATTCTGTAGGAATTATTGAACTTTGTTCTAAGATGCAGTTAAGTTACTTGGAAACAACTTGATCCTCTCAGGTCTTGTTTTTGTGACTTGCCATGCAGGTCCACAGCAATGCCGTCTAGGGATAATTATTCCCTATTATTAAGGTAAGACCCCCTGAACAGTGTACCCAATAGCCTGTGAACTGTGAGTTTTTCCTGTAAGCCAGTGAGAACAGTCAGGGTTCCTGGCCCTGTTTGAGTTTCAGACCGTGTCCAGGCTGTGCTCTCTGTAACCCTTCCGTGAGGTTCTTGCCCTGGTCGTGGGTAGTTTCTGCCTATGCATGTACTACTGATCAGCGCCCTAGTGACTGACTACTCAGGAGGGCCCTCTACACATCTCCCCAGTTCTCTCTCTGCACAGCTCTCTCCTCCCTGGAATTCTGTCCTGTGACCTTTAGTGGTCTTGTTCCCTCACTCTCAACCACATCTTCTCAACTCAGGGAGGCTACTGAACCTGCCTCAGTTCCCCCTCTTGCTCCGCGGCCTGGAAACCTTCTCAAAGCAAGCTGGGGTAACTGTAGGGGTCATCTTGTTTGCTACCCATCTGTCAGGGATCCATGTCCTACATTGTCCTGTGTCTTGAAAACCATTGTTTTACATATTTTTCCTTTACATATTTGTTTATTTGTTGCTGTTGTTTTAGGAAGGAGGGTCTATCTGGTCCCTGTTTATCCATCTTGGCCATAATTGGAAGTCCATGCCATCTGATTTTAAGACATTATAAAGTTACGGTAATCAAAACAGCATAGTGCTGGAGAGGAGCCAGACACATCTATGAATACAAAGGAATCGAAAGTCCAGAAATTGACCCACACAATTACAGCCAATTGATCTTTTAGAAAGGTGCAAAGGCAATTTGACAAAGAATGGAAAATATTTTCAACAATTTAGTTGCAACAATAATGAACCTCAACCTAAACCTCACGTGATACAAAAATTAAGTCAAAATGGATCATACATCTAAATATAAAATGAAAACCTAGAAAACTTAAAAGAAAGTATAGGAGAAAACCTTCATGATCTTAGCTTAGGTAGAGTTCTTAGATATGATACCAAAAACATGATCCATACAAGTAAAACTTGATAGAGCCAGGTGCGGTAGCTCACGCCTGTCATCCCAGCACTTTGGGAGGCTGAGACGGGTGGATCACTTGAGGTTAGGAGTTCAGCCTGGCCAACATGGTGAAAACCTGCGTCTACTAAAAACACAAAGATTAGCTGGTCACGGTGGTGGGCACCTGTAATCCCTGCTACTTGGGAGGCTGAGGTGGGAGAATTGCTTGAACTAGGGAGGCGGAGGTGGCAGTGAGCCAAGATCAAGCCACTGCACTACAGCCTGGGTGACAGAGTGAGACCCTATTTCAAAAAAAAAATGACTTTATCAAAATGGAAACGTTTTGCTCTGCAAATTAAAACCAAAATGAGATACCATCACACACCTTCGAGAATGACTAGAATTAAAAAACCCTCAAATAAACTCTGTTAATACCAAGTGCTGGATACAAAGTAATGGAACTCACGTCCATTGCTGGTGGGAGTGTAAAAATGGTGCAGCCACTCTGGATAAGTTTAGTAGCTTCTTACAGAGTTAAACATGTGCTTGCATATGACTCAGTTGTCCCGCTCTTAGGTGTTTCTGAGAGAAATGAAAACATATATTCTCACAAAAATCTTACACAAATGTTTATAGCAGCTCAATTCATAATGGCCAAAAAATCAGAAATAACCCAAACAAATGAATGGGTAAACTGTGCTTCATTCATAGCATGAAAGACTACTTAGGAATAAGAACAATGAGCTATTGATACATGAAGTAACATGCATGAATGTCAGAGGCCCTCTGCTGGAGTTGGATTTAAGAAGTTATACGACATTTAGGAAAAGGTAAATCTATCAGCTGGAACCAGGAGATAAGCATAGGGGCTGGGTTTTCTTTTCTTTTCTTTTCTTTTCTTTTCTTTTCTTTTCTTTTCTTTTCTTTTTTTTTTTTTTGAGACAGAGTCTGTCACCCAGGCTGGAGAGCAATGGCGCCATCTTGGCTCACTGCAACCTCCGTCTCCTGACTTCAAGCAATTCTCGTGACTCAGCCTCCTGAGTAGCTGGGGCTACAGGCATGTGCCACCACACGTGGCTAATTTTTGTATTTTTAGTAGAGATGGAGTTTTAGCATGTTGGCCAGGCTGGTCTGGAACTCCCAACCTCAGGTGATCCACCTGCTTCAACCTCCCAAAGTCCTGGGATTACAGGCGTGAGCCACTGCACCTGGCCAAGGGGCTGGGTTTTCTACAAAGGGGTGGCATGAAGGAGTTTTTGGGGGGGTCTAAACTATTTTGTGTTCTAATTATGATTGTGGCCAGCCTTCCCCAAGGCTAGAAGCTGGACTCTCTTCTCCAGTTATATAGCCATTAAATATGTCCTTATTTGGCTCCTACAATGTGCACGACACTGGCAGGACAGTGTGGGGAATAAGACAAACCTGGACTTTGCCAGCTGTGGGGCTCCAGATGTGAGCATGTGTCAAGGCAGGGCATGAACTCCACAGGTCTCAAGCCAGATGTGCAAAAGCCATGACTCCACTATCTCTGGCCCAAGATCTGTGCTGCAAAATCCTTGCTGAGCCACTCTAAGTCCTGTCCAATTTTATGATTTCTCAAATCAGTGCTGTCACTATTCTTCTCCCTATTCTTTATCCAGTCTGAGTTCTAGATGCTCAGAGGTGAGAGAGGCTGGGGAGGGGACCTGGATGGAAGGCACCTGCTGCAGCGGCCACTGTAGGTGGTTCCCCAGCCTTGGTGCCTCCTGCAGCTGCTGGGATACCCACACTCCCACCATCCCAGCCACATCCTGCCTCACTCTGCGCCTTGGAGGTTCCTTCAGGCCTGCTCGCCCTGTCTCCCTCCTGGCACC
>CAUYLG010044901.1:0-22015 GCA_963573385.1 Cacajao melanocephalus
GGAGGTGGGGAGGTGGGGAGAGATAGCATGGGAAGAAAAGGCAGATATAGGTGAAGGGGAGGAAAGCAGCAAATCACACTGCCACGTGTGTACCTATGCAACAATCTTGCATGTTCTTCATATGTACCCCAAAACATAAAATACAATAAAAATTAAAAAAGAAAAAAAAAAAAGAAAGCACATAATCTTTTTAGATTTCCACAGCAAATAATTTAAAAATAAGTTCGGCCAGGCATGATGGCTCATGCCTATTATCCCAGCACTTTGGGAGGCCAAGGCAGGAGTATTGCTTGAGGTCAAGAGTTTGAGACCAGCCTGGTCAACACAGTGAGGCCTAATCTCTAAGAAAAACAATTTTTTTTAATTAGCTGAGTGTGCTGTCACACACCTGTAGTTCCAGCTACTGGGGGGCTGAGGCAGGAGGACTGCTTGACCCCAGGAGGTGCAGGCTGCAGTCAGCCGTGATAACAACACTGTAATCCAGTTTGGATGACAGTGTGAGGCCCTGTCTCAAAAAAAAAGAAAAAAAACGTTGAAAATGTTTACAAAGCTTATAGACATGCATTCATTCAATCTGTTTTGGTTGTCACCACATAGAAATTCTTGAAAAGGCAACCAGGTTCCTATCTATTATATGGGACTACGAAATAGAGTTTTGTATATGATAGTGAATGATAGTAATCAATATGTTTAACCATCTTCCAACCTTCAGTAACTAGTTTGTATACTATCTTATACCAGATAATTAATACTTACCTTGTATACAAGATTATACAAGATAATACACGATAATTAATACAAGATAATTAATACTTACATAAGATAGAATACAAACTGGTTACTGAATATAAGTATTATTTTATACTTATCTGATATAATTATAAAAGATAGTATACAATATCTTATATGCTATCTTATTATATGAGATAAACTTACCAACAATTTTCTTTCAGAGTTTCATTGGCCTTATTATACACTATCTTATTATATAAGATCAACTTCTTAATAATTCTCTTTCAGGGTTTCATTTGGCTATTAGTTAGCATCTAACCTAGGTAGAGAGTAAAGAGGCAAAGGCGGTGAACTGTGATTCTATCTAATTCTGATTTTTTATTCTAGAAAAAGTTTAGGGGAAAAGAGAATAAAGTTAGTGTAAATGGCAATGTTTTGGGCTTTTTGGTGTCATCAATTGGCAAACTTCCCCTAATTGTGTTACTAGTTAAGCTTTATTGGACTATGCAATATTTACAAGGGAAGAAAAAAGAGAGGGAGGAAGAAAGTATTAATTCACAGAAACTTGATTTAATTGACAACAGTTAAAAACCTTAAAATTTCACACGAAAATGAAGATTTCTATTTTTTCTTCTTGAGAAGATGTAGCTACCCTAACTAAGCCTGTATTACCACAGGACAATACTGAGAGGTAGCTGCGCTGTTTAGGCAAGGCATACTCACCCTTCACCTTTTCCTGGACAGCCTTGCTAAATTCTTTTTCCTACCTGGTCCCTAAAGGCATTTTGTCCATGAAACTCTTGTGATCTAGACCATTCTTCCTATTATTCCAACCATTAAAATGAACACTTGGCATTTGATTAGCAGGTATAGATGCATAAAAGATCAACGAGAGAATATATGTCTTCTAGTCTGACTCTGACCTGGGAATCTAATATGTCTTTCTAAATAAGAAAATACAGCACAGGTACTCACTTTTTAAACTATTTTCATCAGCTGACCAAAAATCTGGACCTCTCTGACATTGCCTTAAAAGGCAACAAATTAATGACATGTGAACAGAAACCATGGATTTAAAGAACAGTTCTGAAAATACTATATCTTTGGTATCTGCACAAGTGTTTTCTGAGTGCTTTCATCTTTCCTATTTTATTTTTTCTAAAAATAGAGCTGTTTTAATATCAATAGGCCCTCAAATAGTCCACAGATTACCAGAGAAAAACCAAGAAGCATCAACAGATGGGAGTGTAAGTCACTGTGTAGCTCTATACTTCTCTGAAATAGCTTATCAGATTTCCCAGTGAGGACATTTGCCTTTAGAGTTAGCCACATTTGAAACCTATAGGAGCTCTTCAGAGTCATGACAGTAGCAATTACTCAGTAATTGCTTTCGTGTTTTAAAAGCAGAACTTCTCAAACATGAATCAATCACCTGGGCATCTTGTTAAATGAAGATTCTAGTCCAACAGGTCTAGGGTGGGGCCTAAAATTGTGCGTTTCTGACAAGTCCCCAGGGGAAGTCTATGGGGCTGGTGTAGGGTCCACACTTGGAATAGGAAGGTTCTAAAGAAATATAGCGGCCGGGCGCGGTGGCTCACGCCTATAATCCCAGCACTTTGGGAGGCCGAGGCGGGTGGATCACGAGGTCAAGAGATCGAGGCCATCCTGGTCAACATGGTGAAACCGTCTCTACTGAAAATACAAAAAAAAAAAATTAGCTGGGCATGGTGGCACACGCCTGTAGTCCCAGCTACTCGGGAGGCTGAGGCAGGAGAATTGCTTGAACCCAGGAGGCAGAGGTTGCGGTGAGCCGAGATCACGCCATTGCACTCCAGCCTGGGTAACGAGCAAAACTCCATCTCAAAAATAAGTAAGTAAGTAAATAAATAAATAAAGCATTGTAGAAGGAAAAAAAAAACGTTTTGAGGCTAAATGACAGTAGTCATTGTGGGCTGATAATACATGCCAGACAAATTATCTCAGCATCATTTCTTGTTCCTAAGAGTTGAAGTAGCCAAATTTGGTTGGCTGTGTCCAAGTTCTCTTTAGAGATCCTGTGTATGCTGAAAACCCTGTTGTGCTGGGTAGTTCTGAAGCACATAAGACCACAGAAGAGCTTTTTAATTGAATATTTGCTAATCTCTGAAATGCTCACAGAAGATTGCAATTTGGTCTGCAGTTTACATTCAGAATAATTGCCTTTGGAGATTCAAAAACGAAGGAGTTTTGAAGAATGCCCCATTTGCAACATCATTGCCTCTCAACGAGTTTAACATTTTGCATTCTTTCAGTCCACTCAGTAGGGTCCTAGTTAATGCACTGGTTGCCAATAATTTAGCTATTAGTTTCAATTTCCTCCACCAAACCTTTTATAAATGGTAAAACTGACTGAGTCAGATACCCACTGCTTCCCTTACAGTGCAGCAAATGTATCAGCAACCTGAAAGAATGTTCCTCTGTGAACACCCAATTTAACTGAGGAGTAATTTAAGTACTGAGAAAAATAATCTCATACTATTAGAAAAGAAGAACCAAACTTCAAACCAATAGTCACATTACAGAAAAGATAACACTTAGATAAAGCTTCAGATGTAGGATGTAGGCCATGTAGGATGGCCTTAACCTTCAAATATGTTAAATATAAATATTCTAAAAGCAAAAAAATTCAAGGTTTAGTTTTTATAGGTACTTATAAATATTTTTATTTGAAAATGTATTTGTTTGTATTTTGGGGACATCATACCACATTCTTATTAATATATATATTTTTTGAGACGGAGTTTTGCTCTTGTTGCCCAGGCTGGAGTGCAAAGGTGTGATTTAGGCTCACTGCAACCTCTGCCTCCTGAGTTTAAGAGATTGTCCTGTCTCAGCCTCCCGAGTAGCTGTGATTACAGGCATGTACCATCATGGCCAGCTAATTTTGTATTTTTAGTAGACAAGGCATTTCTCCATGTTGGTCAGGGTGGTCTTGAACTCCCAACCTCAGGTGATCTGCCCACCTCGGCCTCCCAAAGTGCTGGAATTACAGGTGTGAGCCACCACGCCCAGCCTCCTTATTAATATTTTTACAAGACATTTTGGTAAATAGAACAGTTAAATTTTAGCCATTCAATTCTAAGAAATCATGTCAAACCCTATATGTTAGTCAGTGCCTAACATTTTACCTGCTGTCCCTATTTCTTTGCTTCCACTTCCTCTAAAAGAATATTATTCTATGTCCGTTAAGGATGTTTTATTTAGCACATTTTCTAAATGGCTTTTAAGAATGTACTATCTGGTGAACTCTGTCATTTAAACAGCAAAATGGAAAGGTTAAAGTGACAGGCTTATCTATGTGAGATTTATCTTCCTAAAAATACAAGAAGGCTACTATTTCTTTTCCTGTTTTATACCGTACTATGGTATAAAACATGAATCTATGGGGTTAAATAATAAAGCAAACATCATCAGGAACATCATAGAGTTCAGTGAAGATCAGACAAATTGCACTAAAAAACAATTTACTCTCAATTATCTGTGTCACTGAAGGGAAAAGTGACAGAATACATTCAAACCACTGGTTGGTTTGTAATATTCATGACTTATTATTTTTTGCACCAGATTTCTTTGTATTTCCCTAATATGTTGCACAGACTAATATTTAAATGATTTTTTTTCATTCCTTTAATCTACTGTAATTGAAGGGAAGAGAACATAAAAGCTTAATTTTATAATTTACTAAGTAATGACTGGCTGTCTTGAGAATTATTTGTCTGTGAGATTGTAGCTCCAGAGTTTTGCTGTAGTTATGACTGAGCGTCAGGTACTAAAATTTTTAGAGGTCTCATCCAGAACTGCCTGGTCATAGAAAAGATGAGGAAAAGGTAAAATTTGTAACAAGTGCTTCTAGACATCTTAGTTTCTATTTACTAAGATTCTTCTCCAGACAAAATGTCACAATTTTAGTTGATAAGCACTTCGTGTGTTCTCTTACAGGGTTATGTAATTTCATGTGACTCTTACAGGGTTATTTGTATTTTAGCAAAAGGTTTGCATTTTAACAGAAGATTCCAAAAGGCTGGAAAGTTGTAAAGCCCCAGAAGTATAAGAGCCTTACTGGTCAATTGCAGGGGTTTGCAGGCTAGAGGCTATGTATCCTTAAAACTTAATTCAAAAACTGCACACATGTTTTTATGCACACCATTTTCTAGGCACCAGTACAGACTCTTAAATGGTTCTGCAATCCCTAAAAGGTCAAGAACCACTGCTAACAAAGGAATATGAGTTATTAAGAAAAAAGAATTCATCAGCATCACTTTGAGGAGGTGAGCTACACTCTTGGGTTTTGAAGTGAGGCAGGCCTGGGGTCAAGTCTGTAGTTTGCCATGTACTCATTGTGCCACCTCAAGCAAGTTGCTTAACTTCTCTGAGCTAAGTTTTTTTCCTTTATAAAGTGGAGATAAAAGTAGCACCTGCTTCAGTGGGATGTTGTGAGAATTAAGTGTAATGTTTATCAAGAGGTTGGTACATAGCTGGTACACTGTATAATCTCAATAAACAGTAGCTGCTACTCTTAGTATTCTTAGTATTTTTTTTTTAGCATTATAAAATACGTTGTGAAGGTAGAGGACTTATCTGCCAAGTTAAGGCAGATTATTCTAACTCTTCATGCAGCTGGCTAATAAAATAGAGATGTGGCTAATCAACTTAATGATTAATCCATCATTGACCAAATCAAAGCTTAACAGATTTGTTCTTTAAAAGTGATCTGATTTTATTTACATTAACTATAAGCCATCTAATCTAGTGAAATGAAATAATTTTGGGTTTTAAATATTCTCTGGTCTTCCAAGAATTTCCTAAATTATAGAATGACTATGATGTCTATACTAAGGGTATTTCATATTAGCATGAAAAAAGAAGCATGAATTTATTGTCAGCTATGACAACATCTTAGTGTTAAAAAACTGATGTCTTCCCAAATGATCATCAATGAGACTTATTAGATATTATGGTACATCTATAGCATAGATTGCCATGCAACTATTAAAAATAATTTTAAAGAATAATATTCAATGACATGGAATAATGTTCATGACACATTTGGTAAAAAACAGGTGTCCACAAAATCATGTAAAGCCTGATCCCGTTTTTGTACAACGATGAGCACAGAAAACTGCCAGAAAGAAATATGGCAACATTTCAACGGTCGGTGGCAAGACAATAGGTGAGTTTCTAAAATAAGCATTCATTACTTTTGTCATCAGAATAATAATAAAAAGCATCAGAAAATAATGGTCAAAATTAAAAAAAAAAAAACAACTCAGCAGCATGTTATCCCAAAAAGGGTCCCAGATGGCAAGGACTTCGGCTTGAGCCCAAAACAGGAACCTTTAAGTGATAACTAAGGCAATTTATCTCCTTTCTTTTGGGCCAAATATTATTCCTTAGAATTAAAAAGGCTTAACTAAGTGATCTCTATGTCTCTAATCTGACATTCCAGAATTGCATGTGGTATGGCCACATGTTGCAGGAAAGACTCTTCTTCCCCCCGCCCAACTAGCCCACAAATGGTAAGTGGTGCCACAAGAGTGTCACTGGGATGGGATTCTTTTATTTTCAATATTTCCTGTGCTGTTGATTTTTTAAAAAATAAGATGTTATCCCTTTGATAATCAAGAATAAAATGAAAAATCATTTGAAATGAATAAGTATGGACTTATCACAAGTATGGACTCATAAACTACACAATCTAGCACGTATTGTACCTTTAAATGGACTGACATTTGACCTAAACAAATCAATTTTTAAAATTACACAATTGACAGTCTCAATTCTGGAAAAAAAGACAAGTCAAACGGAACAGTCTCCTGCTATGAGAAGATGAGTTTTTAAGAAAATTCAGACAAGTAGTCCTTCAAATTAAGTTGGATCTCTTACTTGCCGCATTTCAGAAGTAATGGACTGCTGAGGTCATAGCCCTGTTCTAAATTATTACATGTTAGAAAAATATCTATGTGATTAAATTTGTTCTGTGGTAATACATAGCAAAGAAATCAGTTTACTTGGACCTCCAAAATCAAAACAGAATAAAACATGTTTTAAACTGCTACCTTTTGGCTCTGTGTTTAAAATGAATGTGTAAAACCCGCTTTCCATTGTCCTTGCAACAAACAGAGGGGAGAAAATTCTTCCTTTGCTCCTGCCCAGATTCTTCTGCTTGGAACCAGTGGGCTCTTCAGATGCCAATGAGGAGTTTCCTCGAGGTGCTTTTCAAATGGCATTGAAAGACAGCAGCAGTGACCCAGAAGCCTGGGAAAAATATCCAGTTTCTCAGGCTACCAACCCCACCCTCTTTTGGGCAAGGCACCCAGCTGAGTGGAGCTAGTACCCAAAGACTGATCTGCTTCTATGCATGAGCAAGAACAATTTTCTACCCACTCCATGTAACCCCACTCCTGTCACTGCTGTAGGGTTACACAACTTGGCTTCCCTCCTGGGCAGAGGGGAGACTCATCCGACAGTATCTATTTGGGCTCTGCTATTGACAAACAGATTGATTTGGCCTGATGAGTAAGAACACAGTACTGTTTCCCGTAGTCGGGGCTGGTTAAGGGAGAAGGGAGAAATATCTGAAACCTTCACAGAGTGTTAAGGGATTAAGATTTCTATGTAACTTTGCTACTAGAAAAAGTGTTGAAAGGAGTGGGGAATGGCTTTTCTCTTCACACCATCTCATTTCTAAATTTGATAATAATCTTTTTATTTTGAGACAGAGTCTCATTCTGTAGCCCAGGCTGGAATGCAGTGGTGTGATCATGGCTCACTACAGCCTCCACCTCCTAGGCTCAAGCCATACTTCCACCTCAGCCTGCCAAGTAGCTGGGACTATAGGCACATGCTACCACCTCTGGCTAATTTCTTCATTGTTATTATTATAAGTTTGTAAATGCAGGGTCTCCCTATGTTGCCCAGACTTTGAACTCTTGGACTCAAGTGATCATCCCACCTCAGCCTCTCCAAAGTGCTGGGATTACAGGTGTGAGTCACCCTGCCCTGCCTAAATTTGATAATAATCTTTCAAAGACCCCCCTCCCCCGATATTATATTTTTCAAAGGCACAGGTAATTATGTTGCTACTACATGAAGCAAGCATAAAAATAAAATATGCTGCTTGGGGAATTTTCACTGTGATTAGAAATTGCTTCAAAAGTACATTTGATTTGGACTTAGAGTCTCATGGTAGATAAACTATTTCCCAGGAATTAGAAAGACAGACTTGAAAGCAGTCTGTCAGCAAAAAGCATTGCCAACTATCCCGTAAGTATTAATGAACACGCATGAGTGCAGAACTATTCATTTATATCACAGTGCCACCACAGATGATACTGATGCAGTAATCTGCTCAATGCTATCCCCTTTGTAAGAGTTATTGACACTTAAAAATGCCAATAAGAACATTCTTAAGAAATGGTTGTATTATCTTGGTTAACATAGCACATTATGACACAAATGCACAGATAAAAATAAGTCTGTCAGTAAACCTTAGCCCAAATAATCAATGGTGATGACCGCCTTTCTAAGTTCTTGATTAATATTTCATTTTGTCTAATATGAATATTGGCATTTTAGCTCTATTTTAACTAGTAGTTATCCAATGTAGCTATTTCCATCTGATTACTTTCAAACTTTTTGAGTTACTATTTTTAGGTCTGATACTTGTAGACAGTATATAGCTGGATTGTGGGTTTTATGCAATCTGGATGTCTTTTTAAACTGAAGAATTTAGTTCATTTACTTTTAATGTGATTAAATATATATTTGGACTCATTTCAGTTATTTGTTGTCATTGTTTTCTGTTGATCACACATTTTTTGTGTTTGTTTCTTTCCTGTTGTCTATTGAATTGATTTACTGAATTTTCTTTATTCTCCTCCACAGGCTTGGAGGTCAAACATTTTATTTCTGTAGAGATTATCTCTAAATTTGTAAACCAACCAAAATCTAAAGAAAATTATTATTTCTATCATTCTCTAAAATAATAGAGACTGTGAAAGTTATTACTTACAGTTCCCTCTTACTCCATGCTGGTACAGTAGTTAAGTTCTACATTTTTTTTAAACAAATACCCACAAAAAGTAGTTGTTACTGTTGTATTACAAACAGTGGTTATTTACATTTCCCCAAATTCTTCACTCATTCTTTTTTTTCCCTGCAACCTACACTTTCTTTCTTGGTTCAATTCTCTTCTCATTCAAATATACTCTTTAGTAGTTATTTCAGCAAGGGTCTGTGAGTGGTTAGTTAGCTTAGTCTTACTTATCTGAATCAATTTTTAATTTATCCTTGGTTTTGAATTAAATTTAGCCAGTATGGGATTTTGGGCTGATGATTTTGCTTAGGATTCTGAAAAACACATTGTGCTGGTATCTAGCATCTATTGTTGCTAATGAGAAGTTAGCTAGCTAATTAATTGTGATTTATTTGCAAGTAATGTTATCTCTACTCTAACCCCTTTACAATTGATTGGTTTTATTCTCATCAGGATGAGCTGAAGTGGGGATTTGCCTGGGGTTTAGAATTGTTTTCTGAAACTGAGTCTCACTCTGCCACCCAGGCTGGAGTGCAGTGGTGCGATCTCGGCTCACTGCAACCTCCACTTCCTGGGTTCAAGTGATTCTTCCACCTCAGCCTCCTGAGTAGCTAGAATTACAGGCACACGCCACCATGCCCAGCTTAATTTTTGTATTTTTAGTAGAGACGGGGTTTCACCATGTTGTCCAGGCTTGTCTCGAACACCAGACCTCAGGTGACCTGCCCACCCTGGCCTTCCAGAGTGCTGGGATTACAGGTATGAGCCAGAGTGCCCAGCCTAGAATTTTCCTTTAATCTGAACCTTTGTGTCCTGGCTGTATGCTAGGTAATTTCATCAGCACTGTCTTCAAGTGCAAGAGATTTTTTTCTACATTTACATCTAGTCTGCTCTTTAAACAGACTTGAAAAATTGGTTTTTAGGCCTTATTTTTATTAAATTTATACTTCACATAAAGTGTCAAATAATTTTATAAATTTGTTATAAAAAACTACTCTCCTATCTCCCCCTTCCATTCCTTCCTTCCTGGAGATAAGCACTCTAAGCTCTTTATTTATGAGAAGGGCGTCTTTACCTCCATGTCCATAATAGCATGACTGTACTATGTGACATTTTAGTTTTAAGCATTATCTATTTACTCCCCACTATGAAATGAACAATCAGAGGTTTTCCTTTGTGCCCAACATACCTGTGCAACCTTCTGAATTAGTTTGTAGATGACTTCCTTCTTTTCATTTTTTTTCTGTTCTCCCTTCCTGATATTTCTCTTATTAAGATGTAGGAATGCCAAAACTAGTCATTTAATTATCTTGGGTTTTATTGTTTGTTTTCTTCTTGTTCACCATCTTTTTTTTTTCCTTCTTTCTGAGAGATTTTCTCAATTGTATCTTTTATTTGTAGATTAATATGGTTGGGCAGAATTCAGGGTACCCTCAATTCATCATACTTAGTTTTTATCACTTGGGCTACTCAAACCTTAGAAGACTTATTTTCAAAATACTGCCTGGAGATTGAAGGCTTGGCTAGTAGGGTTCTGGAAACCCAGTGGAGAAGAAATTTCGATGGTTTCTGTGTTCAGTATCCCCACATTTTCCTAAATCTCATTTAGAGTACCCTCCTATCTCAACTACAGCACTGGAGATATTGCAGGTACACTTTGGAGATTTTAGTCCACTGCAGTAGTGGATATTGCAATAAAGTGAGTCACATGAATTTTATTTCCCAGGGCATATAAAACTCATTTATATTATACTGTAGTCTATTAAGCGTGCAATAGCATTATGTCTAAAATATAATATATATATATCTTAATTTAAAAATACTTTATTGTGAAGAAATGCTAATGATTATCTGAGCCTTTAGTGAGTCATAATCTTTTTGCAGGTGAAGCGTCTTGTCTTCATGTTGATTGCTGATAACTGATCAGGGTGATGGCTGCTGAAAGTCGGGGTGGCTGTGGCAATTTCTTAAAATGAGACAATACTGATGTTTGCTGCATCAATTGACTCTTCTTTTCATGAAATATTTGTCTGTAGTATAGGATGCTGTTTGAAAGCATTTTGTCCACAATGGAACTTCTTTCAGAATTGGAGTCAATTCTCTTAAATCTTGCCAATGCTTTATCAATGTAGTTTATGGAATATTGTAAATCATTTGTTGTCATTTCAACAATATTCACAGCATCTTCACCAGGAGTAGACTACATTTCAAGTGACCTCTTTCTTTCCTCATCCATAAGAAGCAACTCCTCAACCATAAAAGTTTTATTATAGGATTGCAGCAATTCAGTCACATATTCAGGCTTCACTTTTAATTCTGGTTCTCTTCCTACTTCCATAGCATCTGCACTTTCTTCTTCCTCTCAAGTCTTGAATCTCTTGAAGTCATTTGTGAGGGTTAGAATCAACTTCTTCCCAATTCCTGTTAATGTTGATATTTTGACCTCCTCCCAGGAATGACCAGTGTCCTTATTGACATGTAGAATGGTAAACCATTTCCAGAAGGTTTCCAATTTACTTTTCACAGAACAATCGGAGGAATCACTATGTAGCTATAGCCTCAAGAAATGTATTTCTTAAATAATAAGACAAAAAAGTCAAAATTACTCTGATCCATAGGCTGCAGAATGAATGTTGCATTAGCAGACATGAAAACAAAATTAATCTTCTTGTGAATCTTCATCACAGCTCTTGAGTGACTAGGTGCATTGCCAGTGAGTAGTAATATTTTGAAAGGAATGTTTTTTTTTCTGAGTAGTAGCTCTCAATGGTGATCTTAAAATACTCAGCAAACTAAGCTGCAAGCAGATGTGCTGTTATCAGGCTTTGTTGTTCCATCACAGAGCCTAGGCAGAGTAGATTTAGCATAGTTCTTAAGGGCCCTCAGGTATTCACAATGGCAAATGAGCATTGACTTCAACATAGTCATCTGCTGCATTAACCTCTAACAAAAGAGCCAGTCTGTCCTTTGAAGATTTGAAACCAGGCATTGACTTCTCCTCTCCAGCTACAAAAGTTATAGATTGGCCTCTTCTTCCAATAGAAGCCTGTTTTGTCTACATTGCAAATCTGTTGTTTAGTGTAGCCATTTTCATCAATTATCTTAGCTACATCTTCTGGATAATTTGCTGCAGTTTCCACGTTGGCACTGGTCCTTCATCTTGTACTTCTATGTTATGGAAACAGCCTCTTTCCTAAAATCTCACGAACCAACCTCTGATAACTTCACATTTTCCTTCTGCAGCTTTCTTACCTCTCTTGGCCTTCATGGAATTGAAGAAAGTTAGGGCTTTGCTGTAGATTAGGCTTTGGCTTAAGGGAATGTTGTGGCTGGTTTGATCTTCTACCCAGAACATTAAAACTTTTTCCATGTTAGAAATGAGGCTGTTTCACTTTCTTATCATTCATGTGTTCATTAGAGTGCCACTTTTAATTTTCTTCAAGAACATTTCCTTTGCATGCACAATTTCACTGTTTGGCATAAGAGGCCTTGCTTTTGACCTATTTCATCTTTTGACATGCCTTCCTCACGAAGCATAATCATTTCTAGCTTTTGATTTAAAGCTTAAAAAATCGGCAACACTTCTTTTCACTTGAACACTTAGAGGCTATCATAGGGTTACTAACTGGCATAACTTCTACATTGTTGTTTCTTAGGGAATAAGGAGGCTTGAGATGGAGGAATAACACATACATCATTTAGTGATTAGGTTGGCCGTCTTATATGGGTATAGTTTGTACTGCCCCAAAACAATGACAATAGTAACATCAAAGACCACTGATTATGGATCACCATAACAGACACAATAATAATTTATAAATTTAAAATGTTGTGAGAATTAACAAAATATGACAGATAAGTGAGCATATGCTACTGGAAAAATGGCGCCAATAAATCTGTTTGACACAGAGTTGCCATAAACTTTCAGTTTGTAAAAAAATAGTATCTGTGAAGCACAGTAAGCAGTTCAATAAAATGAGGTATGCCTATACTTCTAGAGGTCCACAGTCCAATGACACATCCACACACACACACACACACACACACACACACACACACACACACATCTCCACGCCTTTGCCAAGCTGACTACTACCAATTCTTCAAAACAGATTAAGCATTACCTCTGCTGGGATGTTTTGCCTGATCTCCTGAGTAGTTGCCCCTATTTAGATGAGTCATAGAAGCCAGGGGTTCCCTCAATCATAGCAGGTATTCCCTGCCTCTTTAACTGCCTATCAAAACATCCATCTCACTCCAGAACAAGCTGGATCCATCTTGGATTTCTGGACTCACAGCAGTTTCTAGCATATAATGAGCTCCATAGGTTCATGAGTTATTAATTAATTCCTAAGGCAGCTCCATTAAGGGGGTTGTTCATATGCACAGGAGCTGGGAAAACACCTCCGCAAACTCCACTGCTGCCTTTAGCACCAGCATTAGCCCTATCCCTAACTGTGCAACTCCCCAACAAACCAGGGAACCCTAGACAACATTTTCCCCTCAGATGTCTTCATATGTCTCAGATGTTTTCATTACTTGAAATATGTAAATCAGGGGAAGCATTCAACGTACTTCTTAAGAGTATAATGAAATATCTATGAAAATGATTACCATTGCTTTAAAATACCATGATGCCAGCCACATGCAAAAAATCAAGATACGCTATTACTAAGGAAATGAAGTGTAAGAAAATCAGGCAAGAAATAGCTACTGGATATAAGAATACATTTTACGAACATATTTAGAGAAAAGCGTTGAAGAGCAACAAAGTCCGAGCAGGTGCTTGTGCTGGTAAAGAGTGAGGTGTGAGTAAAGAATGGAAAACAGTTTAGGTAACTTATTTTTACACCTGCTTTAACCATGACAGGCAGAATCTTTTAGAATCTGCATAAAGCTTCAAGTGAGCCAGGGAAACAATAACAATCTGATAAAAACTGGCACTTCAAATGAATGAAGTCAATGTTTTCCATAGTGTAGAATTTTTAAATTAGAAGGTTAGTTAGTCCAGCTTCCTCCTCTAGGTGCTGTATGTGACTGTCCTTCTAGAGGGTCATTTAGAATCTAAGAAATATTCCCCAAGCTGAAGCCCTGACACCTTCCTGGATCCCATCACTGATTGGTTTTGTTACCCTTGAGTCATGTGACTCACACTAACTTTACCCACTGCTCCTGTCTTTGCTTGAATATCACAGAACTCTAAACACCAGACACTAGATAGGTACATGACAAATACTCTCTCTTGGACTCTTCTGAACAATTTATGAGAAACGAATTGTCACTACTTTGAAGATGAAGGAACTGAGTCACAGAAATACTGAGGATGTTACTAGGGACGCATAGTTGACCACTGGAGAGGAGCCGGTAGTGGACAGGTGGTGTGATGGAGTATTTAAGAACTTAAACTCCACACAACTGCCTGGATCCAAATCCCAGTTCCACCATGTACTTGCTATGTAACCTTAGGAAAGTTGTTCAACCTCTCTAAACCTACTTTCTAAAGCTGTTATGAGGATTAAATAGGTTAACATATGTAAAGTACTTGGAAGAATGCCTGGTACTTAATAAGCCCCATAGAAATGTTTGTTGGATATATAAAAGGATGGCAGAACTGTGAATCAAAGCTAGGTTTATCTGGCTCCAATGTAGAGACTTTTTTTTTTTTTTGAGAAGAGTGTCACTTCTTCACCTAGGCTGGAGTACAATGGTGTGATCTCGGTTCACTACAACCTCTGCCTCTTGAGTTCAAGCAGTTCTCCTGCCTCAGTCTTCCCAGTAGCTGAGATTACAGGCACTTGCCACCATGCTTGGCTAATTTTTGTACTTTTAGTAGAGACGGGGTTTCACTGTGTTGACCAGCCTGGTCTCCTGACTTCAAGTGATCAGCCCGCCTCAGCCTCCCAAAGTGCCGAGATTACAGGCATGAGCAATGTCAACATGTCAATCTATCAAGTGTTTAAAAGCTGCTACACATCTCTGAAGCTTTTCTCTTCTCCATATATTCCTCTTTCCTCAATGGTCCTTAATATTGTCTGGTTGCCTGAATTTTCTACATCCTTTTGGATGTAAGTTCTGACTGAAAGAGTGGGACCCAAAATTGCTACAATACTTCAGCAGATTACAATAAAAATATTACCTCCCAGATTTGAGTAGGATTGTTCTTCCAATGCAGCGGTTTGTAGAAAGAAGTTTCCAGGAGCATCAGCATCACCTGGGAAATTGTGTGGCATGCAAATTCTCCATCCCAGAGTGACTGAATCAGAAACTCTGGGGATGTGATGCAGCAATCTCTATATTAACAAGCCCAGGTGATAATAATGCAGCTCAAGTTTGAGAACGATTATTTTAATGGAGCTTAAAGCTACAGAAGGGGTCAAGGCATCTACATGCTTATCAATGCATCCTAAACTGATAATTGACAGTATTTTAGAATTTGGGTCTCTAACATGTGTCTAATGCAATGTTGTGATTTTAAATCCTCTCTCAGGCCTTCTTGGTTTGGACCGATCATTCCAGTCCCTCAAGATCTCTCTAAATCCACACTCTATGGTGGAGCATTTTGGCTCTTCTTCTTAGTTTTGTGACACCTGAACATTTGGTAAGCATGTCATCCATATCTTTATGGTGTCCCTTACAACATCCACAGAGAGGACTGAGGCAGAGAGCCAGAGGGCCTTGGCAGATCAACCCTCTGTAGCCTGCTGTTAATCCACAAAAACATCTCATGCATATGGTTGTTCAACTTGTGAAATTTCCTAACTACTATCAGCCTGCAGTGATAGTAGGCTGCAAGGATAGTAGGCTCAAGGAGGCTGCAGTGAGCCAAGATCACACCACTGCACTGGAGCCTGGCGACAGAGTGAGACTTCATCTAAAAAAAAAAAAAAAGATTAGTTCATGTCCTTTGCAGGGACATGGATGAAGCCTGCTTATCTCCATTTTATCCAAGATTTCACCATGAAATACTTACCTTGTTCTAAAAATAAAAGCTTTAAAAACCCTCATGAGTAGAGAAGCTATGGATATTCTTCTGAGGCTTCTGTTTGTTCCTCCCTTCTCCTACTCTTTCCTGTCCCCAAAACCAGAAGAAAATGGCCTGGAAGCCAGGCAGACCCTCAAAACCCTCAAACCAAGGACATACCTCTGCTAAGAACAGTTTCTTTTCTCTTTCAGGTATTCCTAGTCTTCACAGTCCTACAGGGCAGGACATTTTCCTTAAAAACATTTTTACAAAATTAGAAATTGAATCTCAGAAAAATTAAGCAATTTTTTCTCATATCTTATCAGCTAGCTAGTGGGGACACCCATATTTATAGTCCAGTCTGTTACCAAGGTTCATACTTTGCCTGCTATGTTATGTTAATACTACTGTGTCTCCAAATAAAAATGTGGAGGATCTTTGAGACCCTCTTAATCTACTCTTCATTCCAGAGAGTACTAAACTCAATTACTGATGGACAAAACAACACATATCCCAGCTACCTGAATGGCAACATCTTGAAACATCTATAGGAATCTAGCGCTTAGTAACTTTAGTAAGAATCTTCTAAGGCATGGAGACTCATCTGGCCACAATTCATTTTGTCCTGGAGACTACTGACCCCTAAGAAGGAACGTCAGCTGTGTAAGGGGCTTTCACACAAAGCCAATAATCTCCTCCTACTCTCTTTGCCAATCCTGGAAAAGTCAAGTCCTGTACTTGTTGAAGAAGGTGATTCATCTCTATATGGAAAGAATGCCAACACCACTGTACAAAAGATTTCTTTCTTCACATCCTTAATTCCTGAGGACCTGATAATCAGTTACTGTAATGTAAGTAATTATGAGCGTCCAGATTTGGCAGACAGTTGAGTAATAATGGAAGGGAACACTATTTAGACCTTCTCTCACAGACAGGTTTCAAGGGAATCCAATCAAATTGACTGATAGAAGATTCAATTCTGCTTGGTGAAATAAGAAACACAGGCTCTGGAGATCTTCAAGCAGCAAATTTATACTCTTGTGCCCTTTTATAAATTTTTATAAATTATAAATATTTATAGATGTATGAATTTTTCTATCTTCCTATCTTAGGAGACCAATGAGGAGCTTATCTGTGACTCACCATCTGCTCTATGCTCTTATATACAATCTACTTCCTTTCCATTTTTCATATAAATAGGTTGGCCAAAAGCTTTCTGAGAGGATGAACATTGTAATTAAGAAACAGAGTAGATGATAAGGCAAATGATAAATTACACAAATAAACATGTAATAGAAATTTTAGCATTTTAACATGTAATAGAAAATGTTGTTTCTAATTTTATTCTGAGAACCTAGCATGTTCTTCTAAAAGTTCCAAGTATTTTGACATATCAATTTTTACACTTGATCTTAGCCAAAAGGCTGAGAAGTGATACATATTAATTTTTAAAATATGATTAGTGATGCATTTATTCATAGTCTCAGGACTTAGAAAACCAAAAAAGGCAATAAAAAAGTTCATTGTATTTCTCTAATGACCAGTGATGATGAGCTTTTCTCGTATGCTTGTTGGCTGCGTAAATGAAATCCCATCTCACGCCAGTTAGAACGGCAATCATTAAAAAGTCAGGAAACAACAGATGCTGGAGAGGTTATGGAGAAATAGGAATGCTTTCACACTGTTGGTGGGAGTGTAAACTAGTTCAATCATTGTGGAAGACAGTGTGTTGTTTCCTCAAAGATCTAGAACCAGAAATACCATTTGACCCAGTAATCCCATTACTAGGTATACACCCAAAGGATTATAAATCATTCTACCATAAAGACACATGCACCTGTATGTTTATTGCAGCACTATTCACAATAGCAAATACTTAGAACCAACCCAAATGCCCATCAATGATAGACTGGATAAAGAAGATGTGGCACATATACACCATGGAATACTCTGCAGCCATTAAAAAGGATGAGTTGGCTGGATGCATAGCTTACACTTGTAATCCCAGCACTTTGGGAGGCCGAGGCGGGCAGACCATGAGGTCAAGAATGCAAGACCAGCCTGGCCAATACCCTGTCTCTACTAAAAATACAAAAATTAGCCAGGAGGGGTGGCAGGCACCTATAGTCCCAACTACTTGGGAGTCTGAGGCAGGAAAATTGCCTGAACCCAGGAGGTGGAGGTTGCAGTGAGCAGAGATTGTGCCACTGCACTGGAGCCTGGGTGACAGAGTGAGACTTCATTTCAAAAAAACAAAAAAACAAACAAAAAAAGGATGAGTTCATGTCCTTTGTAGGGACATGGATGAAGCAAATTAATACAGGAACAGAAAACCAAGCACTGCATGTTCTCACTCATAAGTGGGAGTTGAACAAAGAGAACACAAGGACACAGAAAGGGGAACATCACATACTGGGGCCTGTTAGGGGTGGGGGCCTAGGGGAGGGATAGCATTAGGAGAAATACCTAATGTAGATGACAGGTTGATGGGTGCAGTAAACCACCATGACACGTGTATACCTATGTAACAAATCTGCACGTTCTGCACATGTTACGGAACTTAAAGTATAATAATAATAATAGTAAAGAATGTGTGTTCTCAAACCAGCTCTTTCACCTGCTATCTTGCCATCTTGGATAAGTTGCTCTACCTCTTTGTGCCTCAGATTTCTCATCTCTAAATGAAGAATGACCTCATAGGGATGATAAGAGGAATACATGAGGTCATAGCTGTACACTGCTTAGTACAGTGCCTAACAGAAATGGTTCACTAGCACTCAACAAATATTAAGGAAAGAAAAAAAAAGAGACAGAAACTCCTGTGATTCTGTTATTAAAATCAGGGCTCATCTACAAGGGACAAGTTTAATTGCCTGCAGCATTGATTTTGTCTTCTTTTTTTTTTTTTGGCCAAAAGTTGGTCAGAAAACTGATCATGGGAAATGTCCTAATCTGTGCTTGAGTCATAATAAGTACAAAGAAAAAGCAGTGGTTGATTATAAATCATAAGAAATCAGCCTGTGTGCCACTTTAGGAAATGTGAAATATTTTGAGGTAAACAAAATTAAACCATGTGGCTTTACATGTTACATGTTAAAGCAGTAGCCAGAAATAATGAGTATGTCTCTCTTTTACATATAACAGGATAGCAAATATAATAGGTTCTAAGAAGAATCCTGTTTGCTGTTTTAGAAAAACGTTTTCTGATAATTCTTTGTCTTTTGCTGCCATACTAACACTTTAGTATGTGTAAGAAAGGGGAAAATAGAAGTTAGTGAACTGATAATTATCATTTATTAAGCACTGATTATGTATTTTACACAGTGATAAGCACTTCAGCTACCTGACTTCAGATAGTCTTAATCACACAGAGAAAAATATTATTAGATCCATTTTACCTATAGAGCTTAGTATTGGCACCCAAGATCATATATCTAAAAATTTGCAGAGCTAAGATTTAAAACCAGGTCAAACCTAGGCACTTCACTACTATGCCATATATTTCCCACTGACAATTAATTATGAAGTACTGAGAGTTAGTACTGTTGACAGTCCAAATAATTCTCTAGCTGGAAAAGATGAAGTGCCCTCACTTCTATATTATATAGTTAAAATATTAGTTTTTAAAAAAACTTTCTGAGAAGTACAAAAAAAGAATATATATCTGAAATTAAAAGAAAGTAAATATAGTTTAAATTAAAAATGACTATGTAGATTTAAAGTAGCTAATGTCTTAAATTAAGAATCGTATTTTATCTTCTTCCAAAATGGGAATCACTCTGAGAAAAGCTGTATATTATAGAAACATTGCAAAAAGAAAACACCAAACATAACAAAACCTAATAAATTGACAGAAACCCACTTAATAGTGGTTATTCTGATCACCTTCATGGCATTTATGACTATTGATTTGAAAAAATTTGGTTAGAAATATTGAAATTATCAAAATAATACAGACACAAATTTCATTCAAATGACAGACACAAATAAAAAGCCAGTAACCTCACCCCGCTATCCTTCCCTGAGTAAACAATTTTGAAGTGTACCTTCACATGTTTTTATATTAAAATATATAAATATATAAAGAATATGTATAAGGCTAAGTTGTATTACAAAATGTTTTCCATTATTCTACTCCTATGCTTTTTAGACTTAAATATAATATAGATTTTCTTTTAAGACAATAATTTAAATCCTAGCAGTGATTCTCAACCCTTGTGCACATTAGAATTTCTAGAGGAGCTTGAAAAAAAGACATTGCCAGAGCACCACCCCCAGAGATTCCGGTTTAATTGGCCTGGGTGGGGCCGTGGCATCGAGCTCCCCAGTTCACTCTGATGTGTAGCTAGTTAGAACCACTGATTTAAGCAATCCAAACAGGCTGCAAATGCCAGCTACATGCCTGAATTGTCCTGGTATGTGCCTTCCCAGGAAGGCCCTCTGCTGAGGTAACACCAGTGCTCGATTGGGGGAGCTCAGGAGGGCCCAGTTACCTTTTTAAGCCTCGTCTATAAGGTCAACTCTCAGATAGGTAATGTGTTCCATCTTAAAGCATGTTAGAGACAATCATAGGATTGCTAAAAGTGCTACCAGGGCCAGGAATTTCAGAGGCCACGTAAATAACAGTGTGTTCTAGGTTGGGTTAGTTCTGGCAGTTGAGTTTGACTAAGCTACAGAGATCTGTCCTTACCTGCAGATGGAGGCTTCCCTAATGGAGCATCACAGGAAGCCACACCCAGAACTTGTTTCTCCTCATCTGGCAGAGGCACCATTTCAGTGGGTGCAGGAACTTGTTTGGCTTCTCTTGGTCTGAGAGAATTTTCAAGCCGACCAACCAGCTCCCTGTGTCTGTACTGGTGAGCTCTTCACTAATAGTCAAACATTTGCATGATCATTTAGTTTTCTTTCCTCTTGCTGCACATTTGAGAAACATTTGAGAGAATGGAAGCTAGAGGCACAATATGGGAGAGTTGTGGAGGGTTTTGCCTCCCTTTTTATGTTTGTTTCAATGGGATAAAACAGGCAGCCAGGATTGTTAGGTTTTGTTCTGAGTTAATGGTTCAGCGTTCTCTAAATGGCTTTTCCCCTTTCCAAATTAGTTAAGACATGCTGAGAAACCTGACAGGTTGTTGAAACTTATTTAGGAGTTAAAAAAAAAAAGTTGTGAGTTTTAAGCAAACGGACCTTGGCAGGTGTGTGGACAAAGCCACATTATCCTGAATAAGGGAATGGAAGGGCACGGAGTGAGAAAAACGACCAAATCAGAATTGTAATCATTTTCCTAATTTCTAGTTATAAAAACAGTCACGTTACATTTTATTTATTTATTTATTTAGTGGCAGGGTCTCACTAGGTCGCCCAGGCTAGAATGCAGTGGCGCGACATTTTTGGATTTGATCTCTTTTACCCTACAAAAAATAATTGTCCAGTGTTCCACGTTTAGCGAAAGCAGTGAATTGTTAGAATTGCAGCAAAACAAAGAACCAAACCGTCAACCGCGGGCAACCTGTACTTGGAAGGTGAAAGTCAGAGGTGAGACTGTAAGGACTCTGGGTCACTGGGGCATCTGCGCTGGGCAGAAGGGCAGCTCTGTCAAACAGCTGGAGCTGGGAGCCGGGCAGCGGCCAGGCCCCGCCCCTGCTACGTCACGGCGGGCGGGACGGCGGGCGCACAGTGGTGAGCGGAAGCCCGGGCTGCCCTGGAGCCCGGCGGAGACGGGAGGAGGAGCGGAGGGAGAAATAGGTCGCTGGCTCGGCACAGGCTCTGGCGCCGGCTCCGGCCGCTGAGTTTGGGAGATGTCTGAGAAGTGATTTTTTTTCTCCCTCGAAGGCAAATGGCTGGCGTGGAAGCGCAACCCGCTTTCACTCTTCGGATTTGTGCTTGGCTCTTTTCTTGCACTTCGAGATTCGGGACCATCATGCTGTGATGTGTGCGGAGGGAGGAATTGGTAAGAGACGGCGAATCCCTTTGACTGTCCCAGCCTTCTGCTTCACCCGCTTTTCCTCTTTCTGTTTCTCTGTCCTGTTTCTCCCCGCTCCACTGCCCCAGTCGTGTTTAGATTTGATGACATGGCTCAAAATTACAGTTTTGGGCTATTACTGAACTTAAAAAAAAATTCAATCGTTTGATGTTAAAGGGGAATTTTAAAATCTGTTTTAAATGCTGGATTTTGTAAAATGGTACACTATGCATACGCGGGCATGTACGGGCATGCACACACACACACAGACACACACACACACACACAC
>CAUYLG010044902.1:0-35262 GCA_963573385.1 Cacajao melanocephalus
TGGGGAGAGACAGCATGGGGAGAAATGCCAGATATAGGTGATGGGGAGGAAGGCAGCAAATCACACTGCCATGTGTGTACCTATGCAACAATCTTGCATGTTCTTCACATGTACCCCAAAACCTAAAATGCAATAAAAAAATTTAAAAATTTAAAAAAATTAAAAAAAAAGAAAGCAAATAAAGAAGCACAAACTTTGAAATCAGAAAGAATGACTTCAAAACTTGGATCAGTAATTTAACTTGGGTGAATCTCAGTTTGCTCAAACATAAGTGAGAATATAATCTAGATTTCTCTAGGTGTTTGCTTTGCATCTTGAAATAAATGTGTGTATTAGATATAGAATGTTTATTTCCATCTTCCATTCAGCTTTGAGAATTTCAAATCCTTTTATGGACACATCTTGGATTCACTGGAAAGCAAATGCTTGAGGACCAAATGCCATTCACAGCATCATTATTGTTTGAATATCATGCAGTATGAAAATTCTATATCAAGAAAAATGTTTGAGTCATTAAAATAAATGGATTCCTTCTAAGTTGTGCCAAGCAGTGTTTCTGAGTAATAGAGCCCAGGAAGAGCATGTTGTTTGGTGAAGTAGCTACAGAAGAAGTGACATTAGTTTAGTGAATGTGCCAGTCTGAAGTCAGGATACCTTAGCCTCAAAGGTTAACAAACCTGATTTTATCTATGGGTGACCAGAATTCATTTTTGGGAACAGATTCATATTAACATTGGGATTCTGCATTCAAAACTATAATGCCCAAATTCACTATTCAGGAGGATTATTCTTCCTGAGATGAAAGCCGCTAGGGTCCTCTTTCTAACTTATACTGACTGCCCCTGTAGGCAACACTAAAGAAAGTCAAGTTGGAACCTTGGTGTCAGTTTTTAAAGTTAACATGAAAGCTTTAATCTATAACTGTAAAAAACACTGGGCAGGTAAAATTCTAAAGTCAATATATTATCTTTTGATAAGCAAGCCTTATGGAAAGCTAAGTGATGATTGGAAGATTGCCTGGTAAGTATGAGGTCCAAATAGGTGAAGTGTGTATTACCTGAAAGCAATTAAACCTTTGAATGATACAAGAAAAATTTATGTATCTATATTCTCCACCCTGGAGTTATAGCTGACACTTGAACCAAACAGATGTTGTGTTCTTGAGCAACATGTTTTTGCTCAAGGCAATGGTGGCTGCAGTTAGTGCTTGGTTCTTCCCTTGAGTCCATGACTGATTAATCCCCTTGCCTCTATTACATCCCTTCAGTAACATACATTAACACCTTTATTCAGAGTACAGGCAAATCTTACAGGCCTGGAACCTGTTGTCTCTATACTGTGACAATGCTTCTCATTTTTATATGTTGATTTCAAGGATAATCTCTTAAAGGACAATTATCTTTCATTCACTTCTCCTTTACTTTAAATCTTAAGGATGTTTTTGGAACCCCCGTCTTCTAAAAAGAGCAATTTCAGAAGATGTAATATGAGTGAGCAGGATAGTTAAAGAAAATATCTCTAAATTTGGATAACAAATGTCAACAGAAAAGAGAAGGGGGGGGAAGGGGAGGCAGAGGAGAACAGCAGAGAGTTCTAACCATGGAAGCTGTCAACGTTGTTTTCAATTCTCCATAGTATTGATTTACAGAAAATGTGCTGCAAATCCTAGCTGATAATTACAAACTTCCAATTAACTTGGATCTCAGTCCTTCTGCTACAAAGTTACACAAACATGGACATTAAATACTCAAATTTTTTGACCTTAGTCAAATGTGTCATACTTCATGGTCAGCTTATAGACCAAAATCCTGTCATGGCAGTTCAATAGAGCAAATTTGAGAAGGACAAGGTATAGTACTGTTCTTTCCTTCTGACTCTTTTCATAGAAAATGGAATGTGTGTAGGAGATCACACACACCACAGGAAATACCTCAATTACAGAATTTAATAAAAAGGATGTGCCTATATTTTTTCCTATAAGGTCCAAGCAAATTACCTTGATGACTTGCTTGAAATTTTTTTTCATTTATAACTCTTACAGCTCTTTGAACAGCACATCTACTTCTGCAATGGTTAAATACTTGCAAGATGCCAGAGGAATAGAAATATCAAGGTCTTACAGTATATTTATTTAAAAGATATGGGTTCTCAAATTGCCTAGAAAAATGATTCCACCACTCCACTATTAATAGTAAAAATAATTCCATCCAAAATATACTTCTGTAATGCAATATGATACCTTCAGTGACATATAATAAGGCTATCATCATTTCACAACCTGACCATCTTTGTGAGCCACCAGTATAATTACATCATGCTGGGTATTTGGTAGCTTTATTTCAGCATCTCCATACTCCCTCTGAACTCTGAAAGTGAAGAAAGCTTATGCTTTTCATTGAAAGGCAATATGTGTTTATCTACTGAGAGCTACCAATCACCATAGTGCTATTTTCATTATTTTACACAGCATTGTGTCTGTGTAAGAAGCACCTCTGACCATTTAAATTCTGCCAAAAATATTTTCCAAAATTCATCATCTTCTTTCTAAAGTTGCTTGAAGCCCTAATCTTCTCTTTCTGTGGTTATTGCCCATGACTTTTGATTTGGTTTGGCTGTTTCCACACCCAAATCTCAACTTTAATTATATCTCCCAGAATTCCCATGTGTTGTGGGAGGGACCCAGGGGGAAGTAATTGAAACATGGTGGCCAGTCTTTCCTGTGCTATTCTCATGATAGTGAATAAGTCTCACAAGATCTAATGGGTTTATCAGGGGTTTCTGCTTTTGCTTGTTCCTCCTTTTTCTCTTGCTGTGCAATGTTAGAAGTGCCTTTCACCTCCTGCCACGATTCTGAGGCCTCCCCAGATATGTGCAATTGTAAGTCCAGTTAAACCTCTTTTTGTTCCCAGTTTTGGGTATGTCTTTATCAGCAGCATGGAAATAAACTAATACAGGAAATTGGTACAAGTGGAGTGGGGCATTGCTGAAAAGATACCCAAAAATGTGGAAGCGACTTTGAAACTGGGTAACAGGCAGAGGTTGGAACAGTTTGGAGGGCTTGGAAGAAGACAGGAACATAGGGGAAAGTTTGGAACCTCCTAGAGACTTGTTGATGGCTTTGACAAAAATGCTGATAGTGATATGAACAATAAGGTCCAGGCTAAGAGTGGTCTCAAATGGAGATGAGGAACTTCTTGGGAACTGGAGCAAAGGTAACTCTTGTTATGTTTTAGCAAAGAGATTGGCGGCATTTTGCCCCTGCCCTAGAGTTTTGCGGAACATTGTACTTGAGAGAGATGATTTAGGGTATCTGGCTGAAGAAATTTCTAACCAGCAAAGCATACAAAAGGTGACTTGTGTGCTGTTAAAACCATTCAATTTTAAAAGGGAAACAAATCATAAAAATTCAGAAAATTTGCAGACTGACGACACAGCAGAAAAGAAAAACCCAGTTTTTTTTTAGGAGAAATTCTAGCCAGTTGCAGAGACTTACTTAAGTAGCAAGGAGCCTAATGTTAGAGCTCCATGGGGAGCTCAAGACCATGGGTAAAATATCTCCAGGCCATATCAGAGAACTTCATAGCAGCCGTTCCCATCCCAGGCCCAGAGGCCAAAGCGGAAAAAGTGGTTTTGTGGGCTGGGCCCAGGGTGCCCATGCTATGTGCAGCCTAGGGACTTTGTGCCCTGTGTCCCAGCTGCTCTAGCTGTGGCTGAAAGGAACGAACACAGAGCTCAGGCTGTGGCTTCAGAGGGTGGAAGCCCCAAGCATTGGCAGCTTCCATGTGGTGTGAGCCTGCAGGTGCACAGAAGTCAAGACTTGAAGTTTGGGAACCTCTGCCTAGATTGCAGAAGATGTATGGAAACACATGGATGCCCGGGCAAAAGTTTGCTGCAGGGGCAGAGTCCTCACGTAGAAACTTTGCTAGTGCAGTGTAGAAGGGAAAAGTGAGGTCGTAGCCCTCACACAGAGTCCCTACTGGGGCACTGCCTAGTGGAACTGTGAGAAGAGGGCCATCATCCTCCAGACCTCAGAATGGCAGATCCACTGACAACTTGCACCATGCACGTGGAAAAGCCACAAACGCTCAATGCCAGTCCATGAAAGTAGCCAGGAGGAAGGCTGTACCTTGCAAAGCCACAGGGTCAGGGCTGCCCAAGACTGTGGGAACCCACCTTTTGCATCAGTGTGACCTTGATGTGAGACCTGGAGTCAAAGGAGATCATTTTGGAGCTTTAAAATTTAAATGCCCCACTGATTTTCAGACTTGCATGGGCCCTTTAATCCCTTTGTTTTGGTCAATTTCTCCCATGTGGAACAGCTGTATTTACCCAATACCTGTACCCCATTGTATCTAGGAAGTAACTAGCTTGCTTTTGATTTTACAGACTCACAGGCAGAAGGGACACGCTTTGTTTCAGATGATACTTTCGACTGTGGACTTTTGGGTTAATGCTGAAATGAGTTAGACTTTGGGCGACTGTTGGGATGGTATGATTGGTTTTGAAATCTGAGGACATGAGATTTGGAGGGGCCAGAGGTGGAATGATATGGTTTGGCTGTGTCCTCACCCAAATCTCAATTAGAATCGTATCTTCCACAATTCCCACGTGTTGTGGGAGGGACCCAGGAGGAGGTAATTGAATCATGAGGGCAGGTCTTCCTCTGCTTTTCTCATGAGAGTGAATAAGCCTCATATGGGGGGTTCCGCTTTTGATTCTTCCTCATTTTTCTCTTGCCACTGCTATATAAGAAGTGGCTTTTGCCCCCTTCTATGATTCTGAGGCCTCCCCAGCCATATGGAAGTGTAAGTCCAGTTAAACCTTTTCTCGTTCCCAGTTTCAGATATGTCTTTATCAGCAGCATGAAAATGAACTAATACAACTTTCTTTTGTTATTTCATGGGTTGGTAAGTAGAATCTCTCTCTCTCACACACACACACACACACACACGCATACACACATGAAGCTGCTTGTCTCTACTATCTTCAGAGAGTTCCCAAAATATAGAAAATAATAAATAAGACATATGTACCTACATTGTTGTCATTAAAACAAAGGGATGGATATCCAGGACAATGGTCCTACTGCCTTAATACATCCAATGGATAAAAGTCACATATGTGATACTCTGCTGGTTGCTGCATAAGCTTGGAGTTTAGCTCAATGCTCTTATCTAGTTATAATTCCAACCCTTTCTCTCTCACTCTGAAAAGCAAACACAAGTCAGTGAACATGACATTATTATAGCGATAACCTTGAATCTACTGTAATTTATAAGACAGTTAAGCATTCATACACTCGAATATTTGACACCTTGCAACTGATCTCCACGTGCCCCTATACCATAGTTAAACCTTACAAGTTAAACCTATAACAAGAATTATTATTCACAAAGCATGTGATAGAGACTGTGTGACGTAAGAGGCCTGACTTGTAACTTAAAATATCTTAAGCATCTGTAGTGAGGTTTTTTCTTTACTTTGCTTGTTTAGATAGTAGGGTGGGAATCAGAGAAAAGTTGTGTAGGGAAAAAGGAGGAGGGAGAGTGAAAGGACTATCAATCTCTTTATACCATAGAATAATGTATTTATGGATTTGGGAAAGAGCAGGAGGCAGGGGAGAAAAAAATTACTCAGCAATCAAGAATTTCCTTTTCAATCGTTTGATATATTTGCATTGATTGTCATTTTTTTTGCCCATGCTGGGATAATGCTTTATGAATACTATCCTCTTGGGTTTTCTGGAAAAACAAAATGTGTTTCTTATGAGACTAATCCCTAGAGTCTCATTTTGAAATAAACAGTTCATTGCTTACAAGGTTTTTATAGAGCGAGTTCTCTTTCAATGGATATATATAACTCAAAAAATGGAGCTGCATAAAATCTATTCATATACTCTCATCCTCTAAACCATGGGATTCCTAACTTGTTCTTTTTTGTCAGATGAGACCTGAAACTCCTTTCGCCCCTTTTTTTAGAAAGTAGCACACTCTCAGTAGGTAAATTGTTGGGCTCCCAAATGCAAATGGCTGTTGATCTATAACATTTTATAGTCTTTTCTCAACAGTGCATAACAAAGGAACACAGCACGTAAATCATATAACAAAGCCCTATGTATCACAGGTAAGTTCTGATACTTTTTAACTGCTTAGAATATTGATTATCAATTCATGGTATCTCCTAATTTGGCCTTTGAAGTCAGTTTTTAAAGTCTCTGCTTATAAGAATGAAGAATGAAATGGATGCCTGGTTGCTACGTATGCAAAATGCCTGAAAGAGTAAAGCAAGAATCATTTGTTTTTATGACTAGTACTTTCCTCTTCGCTATGGTATTCACCTTTTAAATAAATACTTTGCTAATATGATGTAAAATTAATTAATAATTCCAAACCCCCAGGAACCAAATATGACTAACCACTTTTCCAGACATACAAAACAATTTAAAACTTGCTCCCATCATAGGAAAAGGAGAAAACAGTAGTTTAAGAATAATGAACTTTTTTGCCCTCACCTATAGCTCAGACTTAAACTAATAAGTTATGCCTTCAGAAAATAAATAGCATTTGCCCACTAAGTTCCAAAACCATAGCTGAGAATATTGTCATGCAAATAGCCAAGATATAAAGAAAACAAATGGCTGAGACAAAAGGTCATTTGGTCATTTACATTGGCCATCTAAAATCCACTCAGTTGCTCTAGAACAGAATTCATTGTTTAAACTCATGCAGTCAAGATCAGTCACAAGAATGTGAATCCCATTGCTCATACATTCTGGAGCATTCATTCTGAAATAGCACACAGAAATCTGACAGGGCTGGACATGAAGCTCTAGGACAGGAGATATTTAGTTTGTGGAAATTTTTGAACTGCCTGACTAGGGAAGCAGATTCTCCCATGTTAATATGGGGACCCAGAATTCAATAGCAAGATGATGTGTGAATAATTTGGCTCTGATCCCCACCTGCCAGCCCAGCTTTCATAGATTGGGCAGGGAGTCCCTTAATAATTGAGCCAGCCAGCAGCAAGATTAACTAAATAAGCACTCATGACTGGCAAAGCAGCACCTCACTCTACTTGGTCTTATAGTTAGCCAGGTTCAATTTCTTTAAACATTAGATCATAGCCTCTTTCCATTGAAATTAAAAAAGAACCATTTATTATTCTGGTGAAGCCAAACTATAAGTCAGTACTGGATTCTTTCAATTCACTCTCATGATCCTAAATGGTGGACTACAAATGTCATACCCAACTGTATCAGAAATCTGTATCATATAAACCCATTAAGAGTGACGAGGCCAGTTATTGAAATCGATGTAGAGAACTCAAAGGATGGTAAGGAATGACCAGGTGACTCACCTTGGGAAGCAAGTCATATTTTTCCCAAACAAGCTGGGAGGTCCTTTGGTAGGAACAGCCCCTAGAGAGGTACAATGTCCTGTCTGGAAAGGACAACAAATCTGCCATCCACAGCTGCAGCACAGAGCCAGAGAAATGACATGATCCCAAGTCTCCTCTGAAGACTAGAGAAGGAAAAGCTGTGAGCACTGCTCAGCTTCTGGCCTTAGATCCACCATTAATAGTTTATTTGGCAGATATTGATGATAGAATTCAGTGATATTTACCAGAAGTCTGGAAAGCCTAAGAGCGTAATAATTTCTTAGCAGACCCTAGAATGGCTATAGCTTCCTGCTTAATACATCCAGTCCTTGATAGCCGGCCCAATATCATGACACAGTATCTGAAAGGACCACCTGTCAGGGATATGTATACTGAATTCAATGCAGTCCAGACAGTTACCTTGCCAAAATCCTAATGCAAAACAATTTAGTATCCACTTTTTTCTCACCTCTCATAACACTAGGTATTTCCTTAGGGGCAGGAAAATTTTACTCCACAATCTTGTGTTGTTCACTTTGTAAATTCTATTTTTCACTTCAGCTCTCGTCATTGGGAACCAGAGCTCCTAGGAGAAACTTCTGAGTCTAGGGGATATTAGCCCTGATAAAATGATTTTGTGTTTCTGAGACCTTAAAGCTATGCTGTGTAAGTTTGACCAGATAAATTAGTCTTAACAATATATTTTATGGAAAATGCCGATTTTTGCTCTATGGTGTGTATATATGTGTGCTAAAGTCTGAATAGCTGAAGTCAGTTATCTGGGCATGGCCTGCCTATGTCACTGAGCCCCATAAAAACCCCAATGGGACCAGTACAACATATGCCTGAAGGAGAATAAAGATAGTGGGTGGGGCTGATAGAGGTCATAGTTCCTTCCCTTGTGCAGCACAGAGAGAGTAAACCAAAAAATATGAGTTCTTAGCTACTGTCTGGGAAGGAAAATTGATACATTCATTCAGCACCCCAATTTCTCTGGGGCTGCCAAAACAACTGACATCAGTCTTGCCAGTCTTATAGCTCTGATGAGTCTGAAACAGTCTAGCTACCAAGAGGAGAATGTAGATGGAAGTTTGGACTGGTAGACAGTCCCCCACTACACCCCGCAGTTCAACACAGAGTGAGGAACTAAAAACTAGTCTCCTTCATCCCCCTAGAGAGAGAAAGAGTTGATAGAGGGCCCTAAAATCTCTGGCCATGCTGATGGATGGGCCTTTTCTCTTGTAAAATAAGAATCTGTGAAGACTGGGAAAGATACCTGCGTTGTCTAATGCATAGATACTAGCAGTGAAAATTTTGTATTTCAAAGCAATAAAAAATCAGGCTAAGATGCTTTAAACAAAAGAATAAGATAAATCTCCAGAAACTGACCCTAATAAAGTGGAATTATGTGATTTACTTGACAGAATTCAAAATGGCTGCCATAAAGATGCTCACAGAGGTTGAGAGAACAATACATGAACAAGTCATAATTTCAATAAAGAGATAGAAAATACTTAAAAGTGCTAAACAAATATCATGGAACTGTAGAGTACAATAAATGTACTGAAAAAGTCCACTCTTCAATAGCAGTTTAGACCAAGCAAAATAAGTAATTGTGAACATAAGAACAAGTCATTGAAAATAACTCAGCCAAAGGAGCAAAAGAAAAGGATTTTTAAAAGTGACGAAAGCTTAAGGGACTTACAGGACCATTTCAAGCAGACCAATATACACATTATGGATTTTATGAAAAAGAAGAGAGAGAAAGGACCAGAAAGCTTATGCAATAAAAATGAACAGCTGGAACTTTCCAAACCTGGTAAACAAAATAGTTTCCTAGATCCAAGAACCCCAAGAGGCTCCAGGTAAAATTAACCCAAAGAAATATACAAAAAGACACATTATAATCAAATTATCAGAAGTTAAAGACAAAAAGAGAATTATGACAGCAAGAGAAAAGTGACCTGTTATATATAAGGGAATCTATAAATTATAAGTGAATTTTTCAACAGAAATCTTGCAGGCCAAAAAAGCATGGGATAACGTATTGAAAACGCTGAAGAGCAGATGCCAAAAGATGCCCTTTTTGCTATACTCAGCAAAAGTGTCCTTCAAGAATGGAGAGGTGAAAACTTTCCCAGACAAACAAATACTGAGGTACACCTGCCTCACAAGATGTACTAAAGACAGCCCTTCAAGTTAAAGTAAAAAGATGCTAACTAGCACAATTACAACATAAGAATGTATAAAACTCATTTGTAGAGGTAAATATATAGATAAATACAGAATACTGTGTTACTGTAAATAGTGTGGGTAAATCATTTTTATAATATATCTTTATAGAATAAAAGTTAAAAGTATTAAAGTAACTATAATTTTAAAATATGCTAATAGATACACTATATGAATAGATGTACATTGTGACACCACCAACATAAAGTGTATGATGAGCTGGGGGAGAAGTTAAAATGTAAATTTTTAAATGATATTAAATTTAATTTGTTATCAGCTTTAAAAAGATCATTATAACTAAGGTATTTTATATAAGCCTAAGGTAACCATAAAAACATACACCTATAGGAAGTACATAAAAAGAGAAAAGAATTAAAGCATGTAATTATTAAAAACATGATGGAAGACAGCAAGAGAGAAAAAGTCAGGCAAAAGAGCTGCAAGACTAAAAACTGTTAACAAAATGGCAATAGTAAATCCTATCTTGTCAATAATTATTTTAAATGTAACTGAACTAAACTTCCCAATCATACATAAAGTGGCTGAATGGATTAAAGCATGTTGTGCCTACTCACACACAAAATTCAACTATATACTGGCTATAGAAAACTCATTTAACATTTAAGGGAACATATTGCCTTAACGTAAAGGGACGAAAAAGATACTCCATGCAAATTGTGACCTAGAGAAAGCAAGAGCTATACTTACATCAGACAAAATAAACTTTAAGTCAAAATATATCACAAAAGACAAAGAGGAACATTACATAATGAGAAAATCATCAATTCACAAGGATGATAGAGCAACTATAAATATGTATGCACTTAACACTAGAGCACCTAAACATATAGAGCAAACATTGATAGAACTTAAGAAAGAAATACAGTTATATAATAATAGAAAAAGACATCAATACCCCAATAATTACTTCCAACAATGCAAAAAACATCCAGATTGAAGATCATAAGAAAACAGAAGACTTAAGCAACATTATACACCAAATGGACCTGGCATACACATACAGAACATTCCACCCAACAGTGAAATAATTTACATTCTTCTCAAGGACATACAGAACTTTCTCTAGAACAAACAACATATTAGGTCACAAAGCAAACCTTAAAAGTTTAGAAAGATAGAAATCACACCAAGTATTTTTATTGATCACAATAAAGTGAAATTAAAGTCAATAAAAGTTATCTTTCTCCAGTTAAAATGGCTACAGTTAAAAAAACGAAGTTGTTGATATTGGCAAGGATGTGGAGAAAAAGGAACTCTTGTACACTGTTGGTGAGAATGGCAATGAGTATAGCTATTATGGAAATCAGCAGAGATTTCTCAAAAAACTGAAAATAGATCTACCATGTGATCCAGCAATCCCATCTACTAGATATTTATCCAGAAAAAAAGAAATCAGTATATTAAAGGGATACATGTACCCCATGTTTATTTCAAGACTATTCATAATAGACAAGACATGGAATCAACCTAAGTACTTATCAATGGATAAATGGAATTTAAAGTGTGGTATATATACATAATGGAATAAAATCATGTCATTCACAGCAACATGAATGGAACTGGAGACCATCATGTTAAGTGAACTAAGCCAAGCACAGAAAGACAAATATTGCATGTTGTCACTTATATGTGGGAGATAATAAAAGTAGAAAAAAGGGAGATAGAGAGTAGAATGATAGATACTAGAGACTGGGAATGGTGTATGGGACTAAGGAGGAGAGTGAAGAGAGATTCGTTACAGCATACCAACCTATACAGTTGGATAGAAGGAATAAGTTCTGATGTTTGATAGCAGAGCAGGATAACCATGCTTAACAATTATGTGTTGTATTTTTCAAAATAACTAGAAAAGAAAACCTGACATATACCTGACACATAGAAATGATAAATAATTGGGTGATGAATATCCTAAATGCCCTGACTAGATTGTTACATATTTTATGCATGTTACAAAATTTCACATGTACTCCATAAATATGTACAAATATAATGTATCAAAAAGTTTGAAATAAAACAAATTATAATTTTTATGTATGATATTGATATAAACACAGACATATAGGCCCAATGGAATATACTAGAAATATCAGAAATAAATTTACACATAAATAGTCAACTGATCTTTGACAAGTGTGCCAAGAAAAGACAAATGGGGAAAGGATAGTTCCTTTAATAAATGGTGGTGTTAAAATTGGGTATTCTCATGTAAAAGGATGAAGTGTGATCCTTATCTTACACTGTACACAAAGATAACTCAAAATGAATTGAAGACTTAAAAGTGAAACTGTAAAACTCCTAGAAGAAAACATAGGAGAAAGACTTCATGACATTGGTTTGACAATAATCTCATAAATATGACACCAAAACAGGCAATAAAAGTAAAAATAGATAAATGAGATTACAGCAAACTAAAAAGTTTATGCATGGTAAAAGAATCAGGAGACTGAAATGGCAATCTATAGAATGAGACAACATATTGTGAACTACTTATCTGATATGGAGTCAAATCTAAAATATATAAGGAACTTCTACAATTCAATAGCAATAAACTAATAACCCTAAAAAAATGGGCTAAGGTCTTGAATAGACATTTCTCTAAAGAAGACATACAAATGGCCATCAGGCACATGACAAAATGCTCTATGTCACTAGTCACCAGAGAAATGCAAATCAAAACCATGAGATATCACCTCACATCTGTCAAAAAAACAGAAGACAACATGTGTTGCAATGCAGTGATTTTGGAGCCATTGTACACTGTAGGAATGCAAAATGGTCAACTGCTGTGGAAAACAGTTTGGAGATTTGGAGATTCCTCCAAGAAATTAAAAACAGAAATATCATATGATCCAGCATTCTACTTCTAAGTATTTACCCAAAAAGAATTGAAATCCAAATCTCAAAGAGAAATTAATACTGTACTCCCATGTTCATTGCAGCAGTATTCACAATAGCCACTAAATATCCATTGCTGAAAAAACAAAGAATGAGTGGTGGTATATACATATGAAGGAACACTATTCAGCCTAAAAAAGAGGGAAATTTTGCAATATGGGACAGCATTGATAAACCTTCAGAACATTTTCCTAAGTGAAATAAAGCAGTCACAGAATGGCAAATGCCATATGATTCCACTTTATGCGGTATCTGAAATTGTCACAGTCATAGAATCAAAGACTAGAAGAGTGGTTACTATGGGCTGTGGGAGGGAAAATGGGGAATTACTAATCAAAAGATATAAAGTTTTAGTTAAGCAAGGTGAATAAGCTCTAGATACCTGCTGCACGACATTGCACTAAGAGTCAACGATAATGTATTATATACTTAAAAATTTAAAAGGATAGACCTTACTCGAAGTCTTCTTAATACAATACAATACAATAAAATGTGATATAGTAAAAGAATTACCTGAGGAAATGATTCTGGATATCTGAATAGGAAAGGGCCAGCCCTTCCAACTCATTCAGTGATTGAATTGTTGTGAACAGACATCAACATTTGGGCAGACAAAGTTCCATCTACCTTCTGGGAACCTGGGTGACTGTGAAGCTTGAGGGTATCTGTTGCCTAGTGATCCACTTAGGGGCCACTTCATCAGACTAACCACTTTGCTATCTTAAACTCACAGGGAGGTGATGGTCTTCATTTCCCTCTTCTGAGTGGACAGTGCCTTCCTCTAATATTCCCTCTAATGGGCTTACAGATTGTAATCAGCCCTCAGTGCTGTAAGGGTGTGGACTCCCATTCTGTGACACTGCAGGGTTTTTAAGCTGAATGATTAGAAACATCAATGACCCCTCTCCTGCTTTGCTTGAGGATCATGCTACAATTATCATTATGAAGTGACAGAATTTTGACTCCAGTTCTATCCTGCCAGCTCAGCTATAGGGAGATCAGGGGTTGGGTCCTAATTTTGTGGTTGAAATTTTACATTGCAAATTTATATTGCAACCACCAAATTAAGAGCCAAATTAAGCACATTACCAATCATGGGTGGTGAGGTAACAGCCTTGTCCTTTGACCTGGGTTAATTGCCTTAAGCAACAGCCATAGCCACTTTCATGGAATTTTGCAAGGAGACCAACTCCTTTTCTGGGAGGCCAGCTTGTAGATGATCAGTGTTAGACAAGCTAGCCCTTTCCTATTATCAGGTAATAACGTTGTATAGGATACTAAGGGTTTTATAAAACATGTCTGTTCTGGAAAAGCTTCCAGATTCACAGGGTAAAAACTGGCAGCATTGATACATTAATATAGTTTTAGCACTGGTGAAGAATACTTACTGCAAAGATGGATGCATTGCTTGGAATCATCCAGTTTCAAATTTGATAATTACTTCATTCTATTTCAGCATGATTATAGTGCATGGAGAACCTAGTCTGCTTTTGATATTCTCTGGATGTTCTCTAACATTTTATCCTTAAGAAATATTTTTTAAATTGGCAGAAAAGATTTTTTATCTTAGTGGATATTTAATAAAAACCACTATTAAAAGGAATTACTGAAGATTTGTGAAATGGTTCCCATAACTCTGTGCTGGGCAAGACACAAAAAGTTCAGAGTATCTATTCAAACACTGTTTCTAACTCTTAACGCTTTTGGCCCTAGACTAATCATTTAATCTTCCAATGTCCTGATTGCCTTATTTACAAAATGGGAAAAGTAGAAGAGCCTACTCATCAGAATGCCAGAATGTGTATAAAGTGATGAGTATTTTTATTTAACCAGCTTAAAATATGTAAATTATAACAGGCGGCAAGGTAGAATATTATCTTATACGTATCTATGCCTGAGGAATTTTTTTTCCTCTCCTAGGCATCAAGCAGAATCATTTAATATCTAAATCACACTTTCTTTCTGACAGGAGTCACGTCAAGTTAGCATTTAAATTGTGTTGTATATTTATCGGTGGAAACCTCTCCACAATAAGGCTTCTGAAGGGCAGGTAAGTTGACTAATACCTGTATACCTGAAATCCCTAATGCATTACTAGGACCAACTCACTAGGTATTGTTGAGTGGAGTAACATCACAAATAGACAGCTAGGAGGACCGCACAATATCAACATACTTTCTCACAGTTCTTGCAATATATATAGTTATATCAGCAGGTACAAAACCTTCCCAGTCTTCAGACTCTTGTTGCTTGAGCCAAAACATCATTCCTTTATTTTTGATGTGTGTCTGATATCAGTGGGATCATAATTACAGTCCTCTGTGCCAAATATCAGGAGGTTAATAGAAACTGTTGTGGAAGAGAAAAACATCCTGTAGTTTTTTTGTCTCCAAAATTTCCCAGCAGGCATAAGGACATCCCACTAGCTGAAGAGCTTAAAAGAAGGTCTCCATTTGCAAAATAATTAAAATCATACTTTTTGTTACCCTCAGTGGTTTGATGACTGGATTAAAAGAAGAGAAAATGCTTAGGTATATTTTAACTTGCTTCTCAGCTCTAAAAACTAGATGTCCCTACTGATACCAATGACAGGGGAAAACAGTTCCTTTCCTTATGGCCATTAGCTCTGCCTCCTGGGTTCAAGTGATTCTCCTGCCTCAGCCACCTAAGTAGCAGGGATTACAGGCACATGCCACCATGCCTGGCTAATTTTTGTATTTTTAGTAGAGATGGGGTTTTATCATGTTAGTCAGGCTGGTCTCGAACTCCTGACCTCGTGATCTGTCCACCTTGGCCTCCCAAAGTGCTAGGATTACAGGTGTGAGCCATCGCGTCCGGCTGGCCATTAGCTTTTTCAATAACTGTTTCAAATTTTTAAAAACTTCATTCAAATAATGAACATATTTTCTAAGGTAGAGAGGTAGAAATACCTAGAAAATTGCTTATACCACAAAATAGTCAATGTGTTAATGAACTTGTTTTTTCATTAAGACAATACTACCAACTTTGCTGATTATACTTAACTGACTGATTCTTTTGTTCTTAGGGAGCAAAGTCATACAGCTTCACCTGAAGAATTCTAGAATGTTTTGAGATTGTCCCAATTTAACTTTGCTAGAAAGGTAGAATGATGGATATTATATTGGTTAGTGTCTGTGAGAGGCAAAAAGATGAAGGCATAGGACATTGAGTAAGAGCAGAAAAGCCCTAAAAAAAATAAAATGAATAAAAAGTCAAGGCTCCTATTGCTCTAGTCATAACTCCTATGTCTTTCTATCTTTCCTCTCTTTCTTAATCTAGTTAATACTTTAAATCTTACACTATTTGCTCAATAGGCCATACGTTCATTAAAAACAACTTGAGTGACCATTTCATTTATAAATGCAAGGAACATAAAATACAGTAGTGGTAGCTGCTCAGTTTGTGTTGACAGAGTTAACCAGTCTTTTGAGAGTCCAAGACCCTTTCTATTTAATCTTAAGCATCCTGTAAAAAGAACTGTCATCTGCTACATACATCCCACTTAAGCTAAATCAGATTGTATGCCATTTTCCAACTTTGCTCTTGATGTAAAAGAAAACAGATTTAAGAGTTAGCATTAATGTCTATGCTCTGCTGTCCTCTGCTGGTGTCACAGGAAAAAAAATTAATTGTGAACTCACCAGTTGGGTCTTTAATTCCATCTATAAGAAAGAAATAAGTTTATGCAGAGTCTGGTATTAAAAATAAACATTAAGAACCTACATTTTTAAAAAAGGAAATATATAACAAAACATTTTATTCTTCCTTTAGTGCATTCACACTTGTACTAGATTCTATATCTGTATTTAGTAATTCTGTATCTGTATTTAATAACTAAATTTATTTTGCTGAAATATTTCCCAAGTTTGCAATAGTTTGTAACTATGCATTGCCGTTCTGCTTCCCTTTGTATACCAATTAATATTAAGGTGGCAACGAACATGTCTCTTACATACTAAGGCAAATATTTAAAAATTACCTCTCACTTTCTGCTCTCCAGCACATTTCCCCCTCTGTCCTAATATTATTAAATTCTGGAAACATGTTATAAAACAGGGCAGATATTATATACTTCTAACATTTCCAAAATGTACTGATGTGTCGTATTTATTTTTAGGCACGACTTGCAGTAAAATTGTTAGAAATAAGTTGTTTATAATCTTTGAAGAATCCTATAAGATTTCGTCACATGGCCAACAGTTTTTTATTTGATAGCCCATGTATATACAAGGTAAAATACTTCCAGCTCTATGATTTTGTTATAGTAAAGAACATTTTTCCAAAAAATCATAACCATAAAGTATCATTAGGATAAACTTCCCTATACTCGGTGCTACTTAAATGATTAGAATAAAGCTTGTATTATAACTCATTTTTACATGAAGAATGGAATATTGAGTTATAGAAAGTCACGGCATCTCTAAAAGAAGTGATTTTTAGTCACCTTAATATTCTAAGTGGTTTGATACAAAAAAGAAGCAAAGTCATAAGATCCCTAACAGAGTTATCAAGGTAAGAAAACTTATTTCTCTCATGTTTAGTTTATAAAAGCAATTTCTTAGAAAAGCCCAGTGGGTTGGAACTGATGTGTTCACAAAGCAGCTATTTGTGTGCTGTGTATGTAACCTCAAAAGTATGATAGTAACAGGAATAAAGTTCAATGTTTATTTCCTAAGGTTCAAGATTGCTTTCCCTAGGAGAGGCTAATAATGAAAGAAAACATCATTATTAAATCACTCCATTGATAGAATTACCATTTATTGAACAGTTCCTATATATCAAATAGAGGACTCAATACTTTACCTTTGTGATTTTGCTTATTCCTCATGATTATACTAATAGGTCATGATTATCACTTCCATTTTTACAGACAAGAAATACATGCCTCAGAAAGTGTAGGCTGTTTGCCCTAAGTCATACCAAAAGCATAAAAACAGAACAGAGTTTCCAAACCAAAGCTGGTTCAAGTTTCATATTTTTTTCAATTAAATAGTAATTCTATATAATTAATTTTATTTTCACCAATTCAAAATATCCAATATTGAAAACAAGTTGAATTATTAATAATTGAAGACTTTTGCTTTCCTTTTGCCTATGGTGTGAGTGTGTGTGTGTGTGTGTGTGTGTAAAATCATAAAGTGAACGTATATAAGGTCAGGTTTAATAATTAATTTTAATTATATTATTCTTGTGCACTTTACCAAATACTCTAATAAATATGAAAGGCCTTTTGTTGCTTTGGGAACAAACGTCTCTCTAAGCTATAATCCAGAGCCATCTACAGTTCAACTGAGCCACTCAATTCAAAATATCTTTGATGCTTAAAGCTCACATTTTGGGGGTCTTTTGCTTATGTAAAAATAAACCAGTCTTGAAGAGACTTCAAAACCCTCAAATATGGATCTTCTTGCTAAAAGGAACACTGTTTAGGATTTGCTGAAAATCTACTCTATTCTGAAAAAAAAATTCAAAACAAAATTAACCACATCACATACACACATTCAAATTAAGTTCTTGCATACTTTTCTGGATGAGCCAGCATATAAACTATAATGAAAAGTATCAGCTGGAGCCCAAATCTGTGAAATCTCACATTCTCTAAGATTATGTTTTTTAAAATCATTGCTTTTTGTTGAAATATGTCAAGGAAAAAAATTTAAAGCATTTACCTGGCAGAACCTGAATTTCTGCTGAGAACTCTTAAGACTGAAAATATGATTAAAGGCAAAGTAGGCTTTCTATTGCAACTTATCTTGGAAATCATCTCCAAGTGCATGCAATGTGTTCTCTTCACTCTGGTAAATTATATAGAGAATTGATCTGCATTGTAGCTGATCAAGATGCTTTGCTTCACCTCCCTTTTGTCAGCATACAAAAGCTTATGTCAGGAAAGCTTTCGGAGGTAATCAATCCTAGAGGAAAAAAAATGGATCAGGAAGAGAATATCATGAATAAATACTTTGTAGGGCTATTTAAATTCACTGTTTTTAACATTACTGTATCCACAAAGGCAACATTTCCCCCAATCTGTTTTACAGTAATTGATTTTTAATTACAAAACAACTGTGATTAAATCAATTCATCATCCAAAATTATGTTCTACTATCAGTTCCATCAATGTTTAGCCCACTTATTACCAGTTTCCAATGGCCTATAATTAACCAAAGTTTTTCTATGCCCCTCCTTAACTTCAGTTAATCAAGGTTATTCTCCGCTTATTATTCACCTTTAAAAAGTCATTTCTAAGCCATGAATCATCTTGAAGGAAAAGTGATGGCTGAAAACGTAGCTTTGAAACATATGCAGTGATGATAGGAGCTCTTTCCTGCAATACAAAAATGTTTCTTCACAATTACCAGACTTGAATAGAAATAATCTCTAGACTTATGCTAACAATGAGGGCTAACTTTTATTTAGCACTCACTATATTTTCAAACTGGCTTTTTGCCAAACACTACATATGCACTACCTGATACAATCCTCATTGATTTTTATGCAATAGGTTTGCTATGAAATAAATGCTACATGAGCAAAGTCATATAACACGTTTTAAACCACTGAGCTAGCAACAGTGTCAGGACGTGACTCTGATATTCATGACTCCAGGGGTTTATCACTCTATTCTTCTGCTATAGACAATTATTACAAAATTGTCCCTTGTTGTTGTATATTCTCAGTGGATAGAATAGTGTTTTGTGTAGAATAGATGATGATGATGATGATGATGATGTGTGTATGCATGTATGCTCAATTTAGCATAGGATTCTTCATTTTCATTCTATATAAGATGCATATTTCCCATAAATGTCATTCATTTTTCCAATTGCAAATTTTCTAATTTGTCACTTCAATCTGAAAAGCTGACTACAGTGATAGAAAGATGGGTACAAATCTACCTGTGAAGGACCATGATTTACTCAGACCTTTTAGGTGGCAAACAACAGAAACTTACTTCAAACTAAGCAGAAAAGGGAAATATATTGGTGTGCATAGCCAAATCACAGGCATGACCAAGATGAAATAGAAAACAACCAGAATTTAAACTCTGTAAGAGCTTCCTCTCAACATCTGACATCTCATTTCTCTCTAGCTTCTCTTCTCTAAGAGTACCTTTCCTATGTGGTAGGAATCACTATGAGAATTTCTGGCTCCCAGGGATTACAGCTTTGTAACTAAAAAGAAAGGAACTCTTCATCACCAGCTCTAAGTTTTAAAATTCTATGAGAGACCACACTTATTGGTTCTAAATGGGTTCTTTGTTCTTGCAGGGGGACAGAGTGCTATTATCAGCTTGGTTCCAAACATTGCTTACCTCTATTGCTAAAAAGGCAAGCTGGATTCCATGGTATTAGATTTAAAACAATACGTTTGGTTTATTGTCTTTCAACAAAGAAAAATTTCTATGACTTTAATTACCTTATCATTTGTACTTAGATTTAAATTATTTCTAGCTATTCTTGCTTCTCCGTATTACTTCTTCAAGAGTCAAAAACTCAGATTGGAACATCTTATGATTGACTGAAACAAGGTCACATGTTTTCGTGCTTGTTTCAAACAGAAGTGAGAGAGGAAGGATTTCCCATGAGAGATTTCATAGTGGGAGATGTGGCATACTGACCCAACAATTTTTTACATAATGACATATTCCTCCAAAGCAGAAATGGGTTTGCATGATGAAGGGCAAATAAATGAACAAATGTCAACTACTTCAGGTGATTAACACACTTATTACAGTAGTCACTAATATTAGTTCTTCAATATTTTCCATTTGTTTATTTTGATATTAGGTTAAACACATGTATAACTAACTACAATTAATTTAACCCATTCTGATGGCTGCTGTAACAACCCTTACTGTGATCATGATATAAGTGAATCATTTGAGTGAATTTCTTTTGTCAAGCAATGATGCACATTCACAATAGGGTAATACGTAATGATTGACTTCATGGTGAAGTTTTTTTTACATTTTACATAAAAAATTACAAAAAGTAATGTGCGAGTATTATTACTGGTATTGAACTCTGTATGGAGATGGAAAGTATAAAAAAGTGGTCTCTTCTGTGGCTCACACCTGTAATTCCAGCACTTTGGGAGGCCAAGGCAGGCATATCACGAGGTCAAGAGATCGAGACCATCCTGGCCAACATGGTGAAACGCTGTCTCTATTAAAATACAAAAAAAAAAAAAAAATTAGCTAGGCATGGTGGCACATGCCTGTAGTCCAAGTTATTGGGAGGTTGAGGCAGGGGAATAGCTTGTATCTGGGAGGTGGAGATTGCAGTGAGCTGAGATCACATCACTGCACTCCAGCCTGGTGACAGAGTGAGACTCCATCTTAAAAAAAAGTGTTCTCTTGGAGTAGAGGTATGATTTTAAAGAGACAAACTGTGAGGAGGACGTCTTTGTAAAAGGCTTTGCTATGAGTATGTACAGAGGTGTAGTAGAGGTACCAGTTGGCTAGCCATAAGCCTAGCTGGTTGGGCCTTCAGTGAGATTATAGAGACAGGTCTCTGGGGTTTTCAGGCACGGAGCATTGCACTTTGAAGGAGAATAGTTGCACTGAGCTCAGCCTGTGCTCTAAGAATTTATCAGAGCAAAAGATGCATGAATGTTTCCAATGGAAGAGATGTGACAATACGGAAAAGTGAGCTTATTTCTACTCAAGAAGACAGAATGGGACTCCCTCAAAGAGAAAGTCTGGGGAGACTAGGTAGCCAGGAAACCAGAGACTGAGGAGCTGCGGCCACCAGAAGAGAGCTTGCACACAAGATAGAGAGATGTCAGTGGCAAGGCCCAGCAGATAATCTCTGAGGAGAGCACAAGTGATCTTTAAGAAAAAGAATTGGTTCCTACCTTTTGCCAAGACTGGGAGCTAGAGCCTCTGGAACAGATGGATTTTTTGCTAAAAGTCAATAGTCAACAAGTGATTGCCTTCAATTCACCTAAACACAACCCTGACTGGCAAGAAATAAACTGCTCTATGGGCCTGCCTTCATTCAATGTATCAAACAAATGCTAAATTCCTGCTGTTTTTGAAATGGGCACTGGAGATCAGATTGAGTGGTGCCAATTCAAATTTGCATTCAGGAAACTTAGATCAGTTTAAGAGTCAAATTCCCAGAGAGGATATGATGGCTGCATTTTCTTAATCTATGCATAGACTCCTTAACTTATATTCTAGGCTTCTGGTATCTAAGACTTCATTTTCATAATTTTTTTTAATTAGACTGAATTGTTTTATTACTTTCAGTGGCAAAAACTGCAATTACTTTTGCACCAACCTAATAAAAAGAAACAAAACTTGAGCTCTCACACCCATGAATCTCCCTTTTTGATTCATTACTTTCTGTGAATCTCTCTTCATATAGTAAACTAGGTTAGTTGAACCATCTTTTTATAAAGACCATGGCCCTGTATTTTAGCCTTTCCAGAGAGTTATTTGGGCTGTCTCACTGGAGTTCCATGAAGGAATCAAGTTCCAAAGTCCTAAGGCATTCATTATATGCAATACATTACTGTATCTCCAGACATTGTAATGGTATTCATCACTTTCTGTCTTTGGGAGGACTGAGAAAAAAGTCACTCTAGTATTTTCTGTGTTCTGTGGTTTAAATGAGAAACCCAGGTTGAAAACCGTAAACTTCTATCATGTAATTGTTATCTTAAAGTAACTTACTTTTTCTATTGGGCAGGGAGAATGTTTGAACATTCTTATTTATTTGTATCATTATCTGGCTCTCTTATTCCTCCAGTAGCATTTTGTGCTGAATAGCACTAGATACATAACGTTAGACTGAGTTAGTTTTCATCTCCCATGCTAGATGATGAATGCCTACAGGGCAAGAACTGCTTCTTAATCCAATACCTAGGAAGAAAATCATGATAAATAACAGGGAAAAATAACAGTTCAATCTGAATGATTAAACTCATGTTTTAGAATCCTAAGAAAAGGAGGAGAGGCAACAAAACAAAGATAATGCTTGCTTATTCATTGATTTGTAAGTTTTATCTGCTTGCACGAACACAACATATTGTAGCGAATCCAGCACCACAAGCAGGAAAAGGAGCATTTAGCCAAGCTGATGAGAAGGAGTAGTATGAAGTCCACAGAAATACAGAAGTTTTGAGGTAACATACGTGTTAACATTTACAGATCTGCTTTTATAAACATATATAAAATTACCACTTTTTTTGGTGGCTTAACTTTGCTAAGTTTTTGCCTGTGAGAGGAAGGATGGAAACTACATCAAGGCTCAACTTCCTATAGATTGGCTGCATTGAATGAGAGACGGGGATCAGCAGAAACACCCTCTGATGTTCTGATTCAATCCCTAAAACATCTAGAACCATCTATAGGTATGAATTCTAATGACACAGAAAAAAATGAAAGCTTTACTGTTAGACTGAATACATTTTTCTTTTGATAAAATTACACTCATATAATTAAGTGTAATTAAAATATAGGATTCAGTATATGTGTCACTGAGGCATTGAGGCAAAATTGAAATGAGTAACAAATGAAATTCCTTTCCAGTTTCAACTTAGACATCCAAAAACTGGGCAAATGGAAAAAAGGTTATGTACTCTTTGGTACCCCCAAAAACTTCCTTTTATATTGCCCTACTTTTTTTTAAGGCAATTTGTATTTAAAACAAAATCATAATCACTTTATTTATGAGTATGAAAGAGGGCAAAATGGTGCCTGTCTTAGTAGGTCTTGGCTCCCTTTCATAAAAGCAGTCCTGATGATCAGACTGTCATGAATGCTTATTCAGGTCATTGGATCTTGCTTGCAGGCAGGAAAAAAACAAAATATTGCACATGGGATATGACAAACCACCTACACTGCTTCATATATGAAATATAGGAAAAGACCTTAGCAACAGTATGTCCCTGCTGAAACACAAGATAATATCACACATTATATTAAGAAGATTGTTGAGAGCTGCATCTTTCAAAAAGGGTGAGATTTTCACTTGGGGAAAGAATATGTAAGAAAGTAGCAACAAAATGGTCACATGAAAGGTCAAATCATAGACTAAAGGGGAGATACACATATGTATAACATGACATACATATTTAATTATTTATCTGAGCTATAGCTTAAATTTACATATATATTTAGGATTTTTGTATACAAGTGCATCGATATACATGTATGAGATGAGAAACATATATCGTATTTTTATAGCATCATATATATTTTAAGATATATTTAAACATGTGTCACTATGAGTATAAATTATATACTATATATACATACATAAATAATACATATATTTCTTTAGGTTTTCAACTTTGTTCTGACAAGTAAACTTTTTCTTTATGTCAAAAAATACAATAAACAGAGACATGGGCTCACAGAAGGAATTCTCCATCCTTTTGTTTACACTGAGGGTTATTGTATATGCTGCAAAGTACTAGAGAAAAGCACTTTCTCCTAGGAAGGGGGCTAATTTCTAAACAAATGAAACTCTATTGTAAATAATACTATTATATAAAAATCCAAATTTATTCACAAAATTAATATGGGATGATTTTTTCAATTTACTCAAGGAGTAGTGACAATCATCCTGCTAATACAAAATTTCTAATATATTTGATTCATAAGATTTAATTTATAATTAATATATTTATACATAGCTTGCAAAATAAAACATATATGTATAATTAGGATCTATATGACCTACTACTTTATGGGCTAAATAATTACACTTTAAATTCTTGATTTTTTCCTATTTTTAAAATTTATCTTCTTCTCTGACTTTATTTAGCTTCACAAATACAGGTATTCTTAAAATTCTGACAGGTAAGGTGGCTCAAGCCTGTAATCCCAGCATTTGAGAGGCCAAGGTGGGCAGATAACTTGAGGTCAGCTGTTGGAGACCAGACTGGCCAACATTGTGAAACTCCATCTCTACTGGAAATACAAAAATTAGCCTGGAGTGGTGGTGGGTGCCTGTAGCCCCAGCTACTCGGGAGGCTGAGGCAGGAGAATCACTTGAACTCCAGAGGTGGAGACTGCAGTGAGCTGAGATGGCACCTCTGCACTCTAGCCTGGGTGACAGAGCAAGACTCTGACAGGAAAAAAAGGAAGAAAAATTCATTTCTTTATTTAAGTATTCATTTAGTACTGAGTATCTACTACATTCCAAGATACTGAGAAAAACAAGAGGAGGAAGAGTGGATAGAGGAGAAAGAGATGGAGAAACAGGAGGAGGAAGTGAAATAAGAAACCAGCTCCTTCCTCTTTCTCAAGGAGCTGGAAGGTATCCCTGAGTACCTCTCTCTCATTTGTTCTTTCCCTCCTGGACTTTGCCAGCTATCCCTCCAATGTTACCTCTTCGCTTCTTAAGACTACCTCCCTATTTTTCAAAGTTCTCTGAGCTCTTCCTAAATCTTTCTCAAGGCCTAAACCACTTTCAGTGAATGGCCCATCAACTTCTTAAATCTAATCCTGATAGAACAGTGTCCCCTTTTCTTCTAGTTTTCTCTATATCTTCTTTCTCTCACTTGAATGGTAATTCTCTCGGTTACCCAGGTTCCAAATGAAAGACTGGTCAATACTTTTTCTCTACTTCTTTTCTCTCATAGTGATTAGTTGCCACATACCACCTTTTCTATTTCTATTAATACATTATCTCGTATTAGTTTCTTATTGTCTTCCATTTCCATTACCTTAGTTTAGACCCTCATTTCTCTTGCCTGGATTATTAAAACACTTGTAAAATGGATATTTTTTTTCACTTCTCTTACCTCTCCACCTTAATCCAGTATACAACCTGCCAAATATTTTACCCAAAACATTACTTTCATGTTAGGTAAATTTTATTACTTTGACTCTAACATCTTCGGTTCATGATATAGTTTGGAGATTTTTCCCCTCCAAATCTCATGTTGAAATGTCGGTCACCAGTGTTAGAGATAGATCTAATGAAAGGCGTTTGGGTTGTGGAGGCAGATCCCTCATGAATATCTAGGGGCCAACCCCTTAGTGATGAATGGGTTCTCACTCTATTAGTTCATGCAAGAGCTGGTTGTTTAAAGGAGCCTGGCATCTCCCTCCCCAGTGTCTCCCTTCCTCCCTTCTCTCCAGCGTCCTTTCTCATCATGTGACACACCTGCTCCCCCTCCACCTTCTGCCAGGAGTTTAAGCCTCTTGAGGCCTCACCAGAAGTCGAACAGGTACTGGTGCCATACTTATATAGCCTGCAAAACTGAACCAAACAGACTTCTTTTTTTGTTTGTTTGTTTTAACAAATTGTCCGGTATCAGGTACTCCCTTATAGCAATGCAAAATGAGTAATTCAGTGCCCTACTGTATGTGATGATTAAATTAGATGATGCATGTAAAGTGCTAAGCAGGGTGCTTACCATGTAATAACTACTCCATTATAATTAGCTATTACTATATATAATTGCCTGCAAAAAGTTATCAAATTATGTAGCCCTTCACTTAGCTATTCTTTTAAAATGCCTATATTGTATGATAGTTAAGAGCTCTGAAACTAGACTGTCTATATTCAAATTCTCTGAATCCCATGTTATCCTTGGGTAAATTGTTTCACCTCTGTGCCTCCATACTCTATTCTACACAGTTATGATGATAATATTATCACTTACCTAAAAATGTTACTATGCTGATTAAATTGGTGCATGTAAATGGATTATAGGGCTAATGTTAAATATTGATTAATGTGAGATATTAGTAACAGTTTTTCGGATACTTCCATAATTCTTCTCCAACATACCCATCAAACTTATGGCTCATTCTTCTTGTTCATAAATCCTATGCTCCACCCCACTATAGAAAGTGAGTCACTTTCTATTTCTAGCACATACTCTCTGCTTTACTGTGTGTTTAAGCTCTTTTCTTAGACTATCTTTCATCCTGTCCCTTCTAGATGAATGTTCCAGAAAACCACACCATTTAGATATTTATATATCTTAAGAGTTTTTTGGCTGAGTACAGTGGCTCACACCTGTAATCCCAGCAGTTTGAGAGGCAGAGGCAGGTGGCTTACTTGAGCCCAGGATTATAAGACCAGTCTGGGCAACATAGTGAGACCCTGTCTCTACAAAAACAAAAATTAAAAAAATAGCTGGGCATAGTAGGTGTGGTTTTATTTCTAGCTGTTTTGGGGGCTGAGGCATGAGGATGACTTGAGTCATTGAAGAATTTGAGGATTATGAGCCATAATCACACATGCACTCTGACCTAGGCAACAGAGTGAGACCTTGTCTCTAAAAACAAAAACAAAATAAAAAACAAAACAAAAGGCAGTCTTTCACATATATAAAAATGTATCACTATTGTCATTCCCATCAAGTATTTCGGTATGACACTCAATTTAAGTATCTTTAAATACTTGAATCTTGAATTGATTTATATTTGGCAACAATCAGATACAGAGATGAATATACAATCTATCACTTGGACTTCTTTTAAATAATTTATTTACCGTCTGTTTATGAATAATCAGTAACATTTATTTATGAATAAGCAAATGTTGCACCATGCTCATTAAAAAAGCTTCAGGTGGGCTAAGTTTAACTTCTCTTACAGGAATTTTAGTGTTTTTCTTGAAGCATTAAACCTACTGAATCTGTTAGTCAACTTGAATAATAGGTCAGTTTGTAAGCAACAGAGGTGCTCCAGTTTGGGTTTAGATTTCTCTGTGTGTATATGTGTTTCTTCCTATTAATTAACTTTTTGTGTAAAGTTATAAAAATGAAGTTTTACTTTTTTTTTTTAAGTTAAGCATGCTATGGTAAAAAAGAATCTCATTTAGGTTCAACATACCCGGTTAGCTGCATTTGTTTCCTAGGGCTTCCATTGCAAAGTACCACACACTAGGTGGTTTAAAGCAATAGAAATACACTGTCTTATCACTTAGAAGTCCATCAGTGTATCAGCAGAGCTACACTTTCCCTGAAATCTACAGGAAAAACATATCCTTTATTACCTGTGTCTACCTTCTAAGGGTGGTTGTCAATCCTTGATCTTCCTGGATTGCAGTTGCATCACTCCAGTCTCTGCTCCTGTCATCACAAAGGATCCTCCCTGTGTGTCTATGTCTTCATGTGGCATATTCCCTCCTCTTAAAAGGGCACAGAACACACTGGATTAGAAACCACACTAGTGCCCTTATCTTATCTTGATTACATCTGCAAAGAGTCTGCTTCCAAATAAGATCTCATTGCTAGGTAATGGAATTAGGATTTCCACACATCTTTTAGGAGGACACAATTCAACCCATAACACTGGTGAACTCAACTTTATCTTAACAAAGATATACTTTGAATTGTTTATAAGTCATATAACCAGGAAATTGAGGGATTACTAAGCAATTAAGTGTCTAAGCCAAGCACGTGTCAGTGCTTCTAGAATTGCCTTCCCTTCACATGCTTGACTCTGCCTTGCCTCAAGACATCTCTAAAGTCAAAAACATTGCAGTGTGTTAGTGCCGAAATATAATCTATGTAATGTTGAGATGAGCCTGGTAAGAGGTAGAAATTATCTGATAGTTTTGAAGGGTGAGACATTTCTTGTATGTACTAAGTGAACAGTGCACCAGAGGGAACAGGTAACAAATGTTCTCACACAAAATCTGGGAATGCCATACCGTAATAGTTACTTCATTGTCAAAAGGCTGTGCAGGGCTAGTTAAGGGAACTTTGTCAACCTAGTACATGAATTAAACCTAATTTATTTAGTCCCTGATATGGTTTGGCTCTGTGTCCCCTTCCAAGATCTCTATTTGAAACGTAATAATTTCCACATGTCAAGGGCAGAATCAGGTGGAGGTAATTGGTCATGAGTGTGATTTCTCCCATACTCTTCTCATGACAGTGAGTGAGTCTCACAAGAATTTCCCCTCCTAGTTATTTTTGTATATACAATATAATATTGTTAACTATAATCACCTGTATGTGCAACAGTGCACCGGAAGTTATTCCTCCTACCTGTAATTTTGCACCTGGTGACCAATTTCTCTCTATCCCTCCCTCTCCCCTACCCTCTCCAGCCTCTAGGAGCCACTAGTCTGTACTTCATACTTTCGTGACGTCAACTTTTCTAAATTCTGCAAATGCGTGACACCATGCAGTATTTGTCTCTCTGTACCTGGCTAATACCATTTAACATACAGCTCATCCATTTTGCCGCAAATGATGGGATTCCATTTTTTTTGTGGTGGAATAGAATTCTGTTGTGTAAATGTACCACATTTTCTTTATCTATTCACTCATTGATGGACATTTTAGATTGATTCCATATCTTGGCTATTGTAAATAGTGCTGCAATAAACATAGGAGTGCAGATATCTCTTTGACCTACTAATTTCATTTTCTTTGAATAAATGTCCAGTGGTGGGATTACTGGATCATAAGGGAGTTCTGTTTTTATTTTTTGAGGAATCTCTATACTGTTTTTCAAAATGTCTGTACCACTTTACATTCCCACCAACAGTGTGTAACAGTGCCTATTTATCCATGTCTATGTCATAACTTATTTTTTTTTTGTCTTTTTGATTATCGTCTTTCCAGTTGGGGTGAGGTGATATCATATTGTGGTTTTGATTTGCATTTCCTGGATTATTAATGATATTAAGAATTTTTTTTCATATACCTATTGGCTATTTGTATGTCTTCTTTTGAGAAATGCCTATTTAGGCCTTTGCTTTGCCAATTTTAATTGGATTTTTTTTTGTTGGTATTGAGTTGTTTGAGTTCCTTATATTTTCTGGTTATTAACCATTTGTCAGATGCATAGTTTGCAAATATTTTCTCTCATTCTGTAGGTTGTCTCCTCACTCTGTTGATTGTGCCCTTTGTTGCGCAGAAGTTTCATCTCATTTGTGTATTTTTCACTTTCATGCCTATGCTTTTGAGTTCTTATGCAAAAACACCTTCCCCATACTGATGTCATGAAACATTTTCCCTATATTTTATTCCAGTAGTTTCATAGTTTTGGGTTGTACATTTAAGTCTTAAATCACCAAGTGAAAATGAACTCATTTTAAGTTGAATTTTTGTATATGGTAAGAGACAGGAGTCTAGTTTCATTCTTTTGCATGTGTATATCTGTTTTTTCCATCACCATTTATTGAAAAGATTGGCTTTTCTTCACTGTGTAGTTATTTGCACCATTCTGAAAATTAACTAGTGGTGGAAAAAATTCAGAAAATATAGAGAAGGTGATAGATAAATTGAAAATGTTATTGTCTGAGAGGCAAGCAATTGACAGATAATAAGAAGAGTGAAAATAAAGATGTAATTACAATATTTAAGGAACACTCTTATTTAAAAGTAAATTTGACACAGTAAAAAATATTAGTCAGTAATGTGGAGAACAAATTCAGGGCTTTCTCATTTGGTAGCGGAGAATAACAAAGTAGAAACAATGATCAGAGAGATGAAGGTATATATTTTAGTAACAACTAAGAAATTCAACATTGAAATCATTGGACATCCTGAGAAATAAACAGTAAGACAACTGGACAAAACAATAAAATCTTTGATATGAGAAAAATTCTCAAGCTGGGAAAGAATTGAATTTATAGGTCAAATAGGTCATTAGACATACAAATTAAAAACAATAACAGCATTATTTTTTGCCTAATAAATTGCCAAATGTTTATATTTAATGTTTAGAACTGTTCCTGTTACATAAGTATTTGTTGACTAAATAATATTAAGCTATTGTTGCATCTTTTTTGCTCCTGTAGCTTGGCAAGTGGAAAGGAGTGGCACGCAGTGGCTTCTTCACTCCCATAGTTTGGCAAGAGAAAGAGAGTGTTACAGCTCTTTTATTCCTGCCACCCGCAGCTTGGTGAGGAGGAGCAAGTTACAGCTCTTTCATTCTCACAGTTCACAAGTTCCTGGTTCTTGTCTCATGACCAAGAGGACCAAGAGGAATAAATTACATGGACACCAGAGAGTGAGTAAGGCAGAGTAGAATTTTACTGAGAAACAGAAAGAAAGCTCTCTGTAGTGAGAGGGACCTGAAACCAGGTCGCCTTCTGTGAGGCTGAATCCAGGGTTGCTATGGGGTTAGAAACAGGGAATGCATGCTGATTAGCCCATTGGTAGTCTTGGAAAAAGCACCATTCAATTCTTTAAAAGGCATCTTTTGAAGGAACCAATTGAGAGAGAGCAGGCAAGACAGAGATAAAAGTTTTCACTTAGGTCATGGATTCTATCCATAAAGGGTAGTCTGTTTTCAGGATTCAGACTGTCCTTGGTATGAAGGTCAAGTTTCACTGGAGATCCATCCCTGTCTGCCTAGGAAATTGTTTGTCTCCTGTCATTATTAGTATCAGAACTTATAGAAGTGCTCATTTTGCCAGGCAGTGTGTTAAGTATGTTACAAATATTGACTCATTTAATCTTCAGGGTAACCACATAAATGGATACAATCATGGTCCCTATTTTACACATAACATAACCAAGGCAGGAGAAGGCAAGACAGGTTAAAGTCACATGGGTTGTAACTCACAGAATTCAGTTTTGAAATATCTTCTGGCCCTAGAATCCGTGTGTGTAGCTGATGCGCAATGCTACAGTAATATAGAAAAACTGGTACATTATTGAAGGAGAGAATGGAAATAGGCTCAACCAGTCTAGAGAATGGTATGGCAATATTCAGGTTAAATGTATGTATTAATTGACATCATTTACTTAGGAGGCTAACTATGAAGGTAAAAAAAAACTATGAACAAAGATGTTCAGCATCATGTCAATTACAATGAAAAACATAAATATTAAGAAAACAGGAAGCAAAATAGGTTCATTTAAAAACCAAATAAATCACCTCAGGAGTTTTTATTATAAATTCAGATAATCTAGATTTTATTCTTAGATATAGTATATGCCAAATGGAGCCCATGCGTTTATCTTTAAGCAAGTTCCCAGATTAATTTGATATCTGCCTGAATAGTTTAAGGAACATGCACACAGCAGTTAAGGATGTGCCCTAGGGGTTTTGATTGCTTACCCAAATGTAACTCTGCTACTTATTATCAAGTAAAACACATGCAAGTCTCTTGACCTCTCTGTCCTTCAGTTTTCTCCTGTGAAAAACAGAATGAAATGTTGCTGTGAGAACTAATTAAAATACTTCATTTTCAATGGTAAGCAAAGTGCCCAATACATAATAAGATTTCCATAAAGGTAAGCTATTGTAGTATCATTAATATTTACCAATAGGGAACAAATAAAGTAGCACAGATATACAATGAAATACCATTAAAACACTAGAAAAGATGAGAGGTTCATATTGACACAATTATTTCCATGACATATGGTTGAATTCAAAAAGCACATTATGGAGTAGAAGTTATGTAATTTATGTAAAATATGTGAGTGTGTGCATACAGTCTGTGCATATACATGAAAAATGGATAATATATGTGCCTTGATATACATATTATGTAGAGAGAGATTGAGACAGAGAGAAACATACAAAAAGAGAAGGAGAGTGTGGGAAAAAGTCAGATCTTTAAACAATCGACATGAAACCATGAAGCCATTATCTATCTTGTGATAGGGCGATCATGGTGAATTTATCATCTTTGTTGTACTATTCTGTGTTTTTTAAATGCACTGTATATATTTTTTAAATGCAATGTCTTCTTCATAAACAAAATGATTCTAACAATTTGCCCCATATTAAAAAAAGCAAAATTTACAGTATAAAAGGTCCTGTATTAGGAATTAAAATGGCAAAATGTATTACAAAATAGACTTAAGTCTAAATAGTTGTTATATAAATGGTTCCAAAACAAAATAAATGTCATACACAATAACTGCAGAGAAAATATATAATTTAAGAAAAATGAATAACAAAAGGTAACAAAATGAACTGCCTCAAATTATACCAGGAAAAATCAGTTACAATGTAGAAAGCTAAATAACTGTGATATTTTCACTATTTTACACAAGAGGACTGATGATGGATTCCGTTTCTTCTTGACAATGATCATTTAAAACAGGTGATGAAGTATCTTTTTTATAAAATGTAAAACCCAGGCTGAGTTAAATACAGACGTCAGTGTGCAAATCATTATTGATAGCAACAGGAGACAGACAAATTCCTAGGCAGACAGGGACAGGTCCCCGGTAAAATCCGACCTTCAAGCCAAAGACAATTTTAAAGTGTGAAAACTGAGCGCTGGCTCTAGATAGAGTCCACGCCCGGAGTGATAACTTCTATCCCTGTCTTATCCTCTCTCTCTCATTGGCTCCTTCTGGGTAATGCCTTTTAACCAGTCCAATGGTGTTTTTTCCAAGACCAGCCATGGAACAATTAGCATGCATTCCCCCATTCTAACCCCATCACAACCGTGGACGCAGCCTCACAGATTTCAGCCACTTTCAGGGTCCCCTCTTGCACTTGAGAGCTTTCCTTCTGTCACTCAATAAGATTCTTCTCTGCCTTACTCACTCTCTGGTGTCTGTGCACCTTCTCTCTATTGATTGTGAGACCAGAATCCGAAACTTGCCAAGCTGGCAGCAGGAATACACGCTCCCATTCACCCGACTACAGCAGAAAGAGAGCTGCCGCTCGCTGAGCTACGGGAATGAAGAGCTGTGACTTTTCTTGGGGGCTCAGACACAGGACCTCCCTAGCAAAAGCTGTAACACCCCTTGGGGCTCCGTGATTGCTGGCATCTCCGAGTTTTTGGGTGCCACCATGTTCCCCTCATTTAGATGCTGGTGCTCAGTGTGAAAACTACTCACGGCACAGCCAGTCCATCTGTGGGCTGAGTGCAGAGCTGCAGAGGGCACAGGATCCTCTGGGGTGTGACCTGAGAGCAGCCTGCTGCACTGAGCGGGCAAGCCAGTGGGCCACAGTGACTCTCTGGGCAGAGGTGGTGGCAGCTGCAGAGATTTCTGGCTGGTAAAGCAGCACTGAAGGAATTTGGTGACATTTTGACACCTCAAGGTTCATTTTGGATGCTTTCAGGGCTAGGAGAATAACTTGTAAACTTCACCTTTTGACGTGACAGTAATGTTTCAACAAATTACCCCAAGCCCTTGTTACAATAGGATCTCTTTACACTAAAAAAGAAAAGAAAAGAAAAAAGCAGAATCATGTCCTATCAGATAATGAATTTACTTCAAACTCTACTGAGCTACAAGTCATCTTCAGCGCAGCAAAAATTTTTGAAGAGTTTCTTGATTTTGTTGTTCAGTTTTAATCTTGGATTGATAACAAGTTAATCTTCTTACTAAGAAGTAAATTGAAAGAAAAAAAGCAAATATTCCGTAATAAAAATAGCTAATGTGTATTGATCCTGACAAAGTTCTAAGCCTTTGTATGTACAGGCTCACGTAATTCACCAAAACAATGCTTCGTCCTTGTAGAGCTTTTATTGTACCAACAATGGAGCTGAGGCACAAATTCCTAAACAAGCTGACCAATATCAGATTGCCAGTAAGAAACAGAATCATGATTTGAAACAAAATACTCTGATCCTGAGAATACAGGAGCTAACCAATAGGGATACCAATTTGGGCTTTCTAAACCCTAGCCACATGGAGAAATTCATTTCTCTGTTGTCATTTCCTTTCACACTTCATAATCCAATAATATAAATCGTCTACACAGTCCATTACAGGCTGTCAAAGTTTATATAGATTGTTGTTTTGTGCCTATCTACCATAAACACATATTTTTGACTCAGTATAGTGGAAGAATAAATTCAAAATTTTCTGTTTGTATTGAAGAAAAGTTTATCAAACAATTTCAACCACGGTAGATTTGCCATAATCAATGAGAAACAATTAGAAAAGTACAATCAAAAGGCAGCCCAGCTTTCTGAATGCCAATAGATCCATATCCTACTGAGCTATTTAATGTTAATATTTCAAACTACATGGAACACTTAAAAATACATTGATTATTTAGTATTTTCTTAAATGACAGAATGCATCTTTTATTTCCTAAGAAACCATGTCTAGACACTGGGCATTATTTTTGTATAGTTAAAAACACACAGTTCAATGTTGACACAGAGACTTTAAAATGAAATGGATTAAATATATGCTAAATAGACCGTTACCATACATTATAAATAGATTTTTAAAAAGAATGCAACCATATTTCCATTGCTTAGCAAATCTGTTATAAGTAGGTTATTGATAAACTGGCAGGCAAACAGGTGCATAAAGCTGACAACTGTTTTTCACTTTTTCATAATCTCCTAAATCTTTCTTAGAAATATAATAAAATTGCACCAGTCAGAAAACTTTTAAATTCATGACTACCTTTTGTAAAATTTAGGAGAATAAACTTTCCTCTTTTTTAGAACAAAAATTAGCCAGAGAAATTATAAAAATAATAAATAAAAATACTTAAAAATCACAAATTAACATGAAGGTTAAGATGAGGGAAAAAGTACTTATTTTCTAGAATTGCTTTGTGTTCTAAATATATATTTTATCATGTAAAAAACTGTAAAATATATACATATGTTTAGCATAGCAGAAACTTTATTAGGGCCTGCATTGAACTCATGAGAGCAGAGATATTGAGGCAATTTAGTTAAGAATTTAAGAAAGAGGCTGGATCCAAGATGGCCGATTAGGAACAGCTCAGGATTGCAGCTCCCAGTGAAAGTGCAGAGGGTGAGTGGACGCCGCATTTCCAGACGGATTTTTATTGCCCACAGACTAGGAGATTGCCAGGCGGAGGAGCCCTAAGGGTCG
>CAUYLG010044903.1:0-18424 GCA_963573385.1 Cacajao melanocephalus
CCTGTGATTAGGGGGAATGGAGAGTTATGGGAAGGAAAGGGAGGGTGCGTCCCAAAGAGGAGACACTAAATGGAGTGTTTTAGAGGAAGGGGATGTGAAAGAGAGGAGCAGTTGTCACAGGTTGGACAGGCTTTTATTGGGGAGTCAGGGGTTGCTTTCCTTCCCTTGTCCCTGCTTCCCTCCCCCGCAGAACCCCACTCCAGTGGGGCTTGTCCTTCATCTGCCCCTTGCAATCCCCATCCCCAGCTATGCAGGCACTCAGGGAGAACGCGCATACTGTGTGGGCAGACAGCCCCTGGCCAGGCAGGCAGTGAGCTCCCCCAAATACTCCCACCCCCAGAACTCAGGTGGGAGGGGCAGGAGAGGTCTGGGCCTGGTGTGCAGTCATCAGGCGACTCCAAGCTTGCAGCCAGCCAGGCCTTGGGCCTCCAGGGTGGTGTGATCAGGCATGTGCTCTGTAGCCTTTCCCTTCCAGAGGGCCTTAATCAAGAAGCATCTTGTTTAGGGGCTGGGGACAGGGTGGGGAAGATGACAGGAGGACAGCTGACCTCTTCACCCTAGGAAGGCAAGAGGCAGCTTCTGGGGAACAGTCCTGGACTCAGATGGTTCAAGGAAGAGGTCAGGGGACTGGGAGGGTCCCAGGAGTTCCTGGGAAGCCCGAGATCCTCTGTCTGGGAGAGAAGCTGATGGCCACAGGACAACCTGAGAGTGGGCACATGTTAATACTGCCCAGAACAGTCTGCAGCTGGCTGAGGGATGGGCCTACCCAGAGCCGAGGCACTCCTGGAGCAGTGCCAGAGGCTGGCCCTGTAGACGCCTCCCAGGAGGACAAGAGTGCTGGCCTGGAGTTTGGCCAGAAGTTGGGGTGAAAGGGGACTGCTGGGCCACAGAGCAGGACCTGCCCAGGAAGCTGTGACCTCTCACTTGGAGAAAGACAATCCAGGTGGGCATGAGGCCAGGGCCCCCCGCACCAGGCCTTGCCTTTCAGTGGTATCCCCTTCAGAAGATTCCAGCCAACACCAGAGGAGGGAGAAGCAGTAGTCCCAGGAGAGGGCCCCACACGTGACCAGGGCGCAAGTTCAGCCCTGACACGATGCCAGGCTTGTCAGGGCCCTCTGCACCTGCGGGAAGAGAGAGGTTTCGCCTCAGCCTAGAGATGGCTGTGCCTGACATCCCGCCCACCCCACCATGCAAGTTGGGGGCGGGCAGCAGCCAGGGAGGAAGCTCCTACTTAGAGGGTACATGCCCCACCATGCTCATACCACCTAAGCTGGGGCAGGATGCTGACATTCCAGAGCCAGGGAGGAAGTAGGACATGCTACGGGCCTTACCTGGCAAGAATGACTGCAGGGCCAGGGTACGCCCACCCGTGGCATTAGTGGTGGCAGAGTTATTGGGGAAATTGGGCAGGGACTTGGAGGAGGTGTGCCCCATGTGGTCCAGTGTGGCCTGCAGCTCACCTGGCTTGTCCTGGGCTGGAAAAACTGAGGCCAAGACCTCACTGGAAGGAGGCAACTCAGCCTCAGCCTCAGCCTCAGCCTCAGCCTCAGCCTCAGCCTCAGCCTCAGCCTCAGCCTCAGCCTCCTCCTGGGCATGGGGCAGGAGCTCCCTTATCCCTGTCAGGGACATCTTGGGGTCCAGAGAGTTCTCTGGGCTCCTGGAGGGCACTTTTGTTTTGTCTGTCACTTTGTCTGCTGATTTTGGGATAGGAACATGGGTCGATTTGGGGAAGGTAACTGGCTCCTCATCCAAAGAGGGCAGGCTGTGAGCTGCCACAATGGAAGGGACCTCAGTTGTTACAGAAGGTGGAGCCTCTGTTGCCATGGAGGGAGGGTCTTTCGTTGCTAAGGAAGTTGGGGCCTGGGTTTCCACAGCAGGCAGAGCCTTGGTTGCCAGGGAGCCCGAGATCTCTGTTACCAAGAAAGCCGGAATCCCCGTTGCTAGGGAAGAAGGAGTACCCATTTTCCTAGTGTCTGAGGCTTCAGTTGCCAGGGAGGATGGGGCCTCAGTTACCAGGGAAGGCAAATCCTGATCATCTTCCAGGCTTCCGAGGGGTTCTGATAGGACAGACGAGAATTGGCATGAGTGCTGCAAGCGGGACCCCACATCTCTCACCCCACCGCAACCCAAGTGAGGCGACCAAATGTCCTACCACGAAACACAACACACACACACCTCTCCAGAGGATATGTCCCTTACTGAAAATAAACGTTACTTCTGGTGATTGACACACTTGCTCCTCCATCCACCTCCTGGTCCAAGTCTCTCTGCACTCTCACTTGCCCTTCTTCAGGGGACTTCTCCAGCGGGATCCTGGACCCTCACAGACACCCCCCCGCCCCTCCCCCGGCAAGGCCGGCGCCGCCCGTTTTAAGCTATCTGACCGCGCCTACCGGCCTGGCCCCGCCCGCTCCTCGAGACCCTAACATGTGGCCACGCCCACCTCGCCCGGGCCCCCGGAAGCCGCCAGACTTTCTTAACATCCTGCCTTTGAAGGGTTGGAATCCGGTCACTTGGAACGACAGGGCGCCGAAGTGGCTGCGCCCGGAGGGCTAAGGGAGCCGCCAGAGGCCCCTGGTGTTTGCATCCTGCCCGGCCCCTCCCCTGCCCACGCCCCTCTCAGTCCAGGGAAGCTCTTAGACCATCCAGTCTGCATCGCATCCCTTCCACACCCCCTGCCCCTATCTATCCACCCGTGGACTCACCACAGAGGGAGTTCTTGCAGCGGTAGCCAGAGGGACATCGGGAGCACGGAGTTCCCTCCTGGTAGGGCCGTTTCCCCTTCACGTTCCCCCTACAGGTCAGGAGGATGCTGCGGGGAGGGGTCGATCCCCCAACCCTCTCCCCAGCTCCTATACACACACCTAGTCTGGAAGTGCCCTTGGGTCTCCTGCCAGCCACTGACTTGCTGGGCGACCTTGGCCTCCTCGTGGCCCTTTGGCCAATGAGAGCAGATGCCCATCGGAGCCTTCACAGCTCCTTGGACGTAGAGCTCCAGACTGAACCCTCTCCTCCCGCTCCTTCAGGCTGTGGCCAAGGAGCTGAACCCTCTCCTCCCCTTGGTTCTGCCCCTGCCTTCCCCGCTCTCCATCTCCAGGGCTCCCCCAGCACTCACGGGGGCTCGTAGTTGCACACCAGTAATTGGATGTTAGTCTCCTCGACACCCTGGAGCTTCTCACAAAAGTGGGAACCGCAGCCGATCCTCTCTGTCTTGGCCCAAACCACCTGAAGGAGGGCAAACCCAGCAGTTCAGCCCCATGCGAGGTGGCACGGTGCCTTCCTGGCATCCCACTACAGCTGCCTTATAGGGATGGGGAGAAGAACCACCCTATAGCCTGTGACATCCATGTCCCCAAGGCCATGCAGGCTCAAGACAAAACTCTGACCAGGGGGAGGGATGCGGGAGTTTGTCCCTAACAGTCTACCCTCCTCTGCCAACCACACACGCCACTTTGCCAGGCCTCTTTTCTGCTCAGAACCTCCCCTCAGCTCCAGGGCTATGATATACCCTCATGAATTTTTCTTGTGGGTTCTTCCTAGAGGCCCTTGCATTTTAAATGGAGGGTATATCCAAAGGAAAGAATCTCAAATGGTAGAATTTTAGACCTCAGCAACAAGAAAAGTCCAAGGTGGGGAGGAGGAGGAGCTATTTTGGAAGTGGAACTTCCCCCCAAATCACAATTGAGCAGGACCTGTTCTGGCTGTTTCTCAGCGTGGGTGTCTTGGCTGCTAGAAGGACTTTATCAAACAAAAAGTCCAACAACATTTGTGTGCTGCCATGGGGTGAGACCAGCAGCCTTCCCTTGCTGGTTCTAGGCCCAATCTGCCCAGGAATATCTGCTGAAATCAGCTGAAGGTCTCCCGGTGTTGAGCACCTTCTGGGCAGAAACGACCCCAGAGTGCATGCACCCTCAGCCCCAGAGAAAGCTGGGGTGGAGCTGGCCTGACTCACTCCCTGCTGGGCCCTGACAACAATCCCTGCAGGAGCAAGTGTGTGGAGGTGGAGGAAGAGGGAGGGGTGGCAGGGTCCAGAGGGAAAGGGGCAGGGAGGGTGCTGGGCCCTCACAACTTCCTGACCTGGGTGGGTGCTGCTGGGATCTCCTTCCTAAAGATGAAGACTAAAAATACCATGAAAAAGAGGCACTGAGAAACGGCATTGGTGGTTGTGGGTGGGAAGACGGTTGGTTTCTTTTCTTTTAATTGTTTGTCATGTTATTGTTTGTATGACACATAATCACCGGGAGGAGAAAAAAGAATTCAGTAACACTAATGTTAATACACACACACACACAAACACACACACACCCCTTATCTGCAAGCCCAAACTTTCAAAATGCAGTGAGAACCCAGACAGGAAGCAAAGTGTGACTGGGAAGCAGGAAATTCTATCAGAAATCTCCTCGAAGCCTTCATTCCGCCACAATTTGCTCTTCATTTTTACAGATAATTGTTAAATGTAAAAGAAAAACTAAACAAAATTGTCTATTTTTGCTTGATTAGTCCCTGGCAGATGAGAAGTAGCAAATTAGACACCATAATAAACTACAAAAGAGCCATAGAGTGAAATTTAGGGACCATCTACTTCTGCGATAAATAGCCCTGCCCAGTCTGGGGGAAAGGGAGTAGGACTGCTTGGAGCCCGGTACAATATCGCCTAGGACAATAATAAGCACGGTCTATGAAACTGGCTCTGTAACGCCTAACATGCCCCACCACCCCCACCCCACCCCTTTTTTTTGAGACAGGGTCTCCCTCTGTCTCCCAGGCTGGAGTGCAGTGGCGCGATCATGACTCACTGCAGTCTCAACCTCGCGGGCTGCAGCAATCCTCCCACCTCAGCCTCCAGAGTAGCTGGCGAGCGCCACTGCGCGTGGCTAGGTTTTTTGTATTTTTTGTAGGGACGGGGATCTCGCCGTGTTGCCCAGGTGGGTCTCCAACTCCCGATCTCAAGCCATCCTCCCAGCTCAGCCTCCAAAACTGCTGAGATCACAAGCGTGAGCTACTGCACCTGGCCTGGCGGCCTAGGTTTTCAAAAGATTGTGGAGAAGCCGACTCCCTCAGGGGCCTAGACAGCGTATTAGTTGCAGTGAAGAGACAAGATTTGCAGTGTCTAAAGGGGGTTGGAGTGAGGCCCGCCTCCTGCAGCGAGGACGCTCTGGAGCGTGGAAGGCAGAGGTGGCCCCGCCCAGGGAGCACGTGGCCCCACCCCACGCCGCGAGGCCCCGCCCCACCCGCCGGGCCCGCACCTGCGTGTAGTGGCCGCACATCTGGCCCGGGCTGCAGGTGGCGGCGCTGAGGTTGTAGTGCTCCCGCTCGTGGTACCACTCCTCCATGGCCAGCGGCACGTCCATGCCCTCGTCGGTGATGGCGAACAGGTTTTCGCCGCGCCGCCCGCGCTCCTTGTTGTGGCCCCATATGCACTGCAGTGCGTAGGCCTTGGCGAAGGCGGCCAGCTCCTCGTCCCATCTCTGCAGGGCAGGTGGGAGAAGGGAGGTGAGGATGCCCACAGATGCTGTGGGGACCAAACAAAAGGTCGAGGGGGTCGTGGGGAAATCCTTCTGGCACATCCTTAGCGGGGTGACTCTTGGGCATGGCCTGAAAAGGTCTCTGCTCTGAGTGGGCTTCTGTCGGGAGGTGGAGGATGCCACCCCAGGCCACGGAGCTCGACCATTCACCAGCTGTGTGACTACAGGGACTGCCTAACCTTTCCGCACCCTCAGAGGCTGGGAAGAGTGGATGAGGTGGCATGGGTGACAGTGTTATCATTAAAAGCCTCATGTGAAAAAGGTGGCCATCCCTGCCCCTGCCTACCTCCCAGGCCTCCTTGAACTTCTCTGAAGAGCACAGGTGAGATTGGTGTTGAGGGGCTGGGTTATTTATTCAGCCCATTTCCCTCCCCCTCAACCATGAACCTGACTTGAGGGCCGGCACCCTCCTCTCCCTCTAAGCCCCCACTCTCCCCTTGGGACAGCCCAGCCCCCATGCCTTTCCCTCTGCAGGCTCCCTCCCCACTGCTGTTCCTAATTGCTCCCAATGCTTGTCAACAGCAACCCCCTTTCTCCAAGAAAATTGTCTCTATGTGACACTGAGTGTCACAAGCCTCTCAACAAGGGGCCTATTTTCAGAGCCTTGGTAACACTCTCAGACCCCAGTGACAGTGTTCTCCAGTGGGAACCTCAGGTGAGATGGTGGGAGGGGGCATTTTAGGTTCGGGGCCTTTGAGATTGTGTCCCTGGCTAGGAGGACAGATCGAGTGTGGGTGGGAAGAGGGATTAACAAGGCATCCAACCCAAAGGACTGAGGAGGGAAGCCTGGATCCCATTAAATGCTGTCCTTGGCTTCTCCTGGAAATCCATGGCCTGGCCGCCGCTCTTGCTCCACCCTCTGGGGGCCCAGCCAGCTATGGGAGCCAGACATCTCATAAAGCGCCAAGAGCTTGGGTGACCCTGAGGGGAGGTGGCTGTGTGGCCACTCCCAGTCCACACCCACTCAAGGCTTTCAAGAGCCGCTGCCTGGTGTGGGGATGGATGCACCTGGCTGGGATAGCTCCACAGCTGTGACCTTGGGTGAATCTTTTCCCTCTCTGGACACTTTTGTCCCGAATCACTGGTCCCTGAAATTCTCTCAACTCTAGCAACAGTGGGAGATTGGGAGTGGGAAAGGGGCAAGGCACTGGGGACCAGGGTCGCCGTGTCTGAGATGACCTGCAAGGCACTGGGCTGGACTCTAAGTGCCGTCAGGATAGGGCAGTGATGGATCCCCAGTGTCTGGCGCAGTGCTGGCACATGGTAGGTACTCAACAGATACTTGTCAACTTGATGACTGAGACAAGGCCCTGCTTAAAAGCAGTCTCCCCATACAGAGCCTGGCCGTCATTTCCATTCTGACTAGATACCTGGAGCCCCACCATTAGCATCATTGCTTTGGTCTTAAGGATTCTCAGTCAGTCATCCAGAGCCCTCTGTGGAGTTGTAAGACTCTCAGCATCCACCCACATTGGCCACATGGTCACCATCTAGAAGCAAGTCCATCCATTCATTCATTCAACAGTCCTGGGCACTGTGTCAGCCCTGGGACAACAGCAGGAACCAAGAAGCCCAAGTTTCCATTGGCGTAATAGTCAACTGGTGCCAGGCACGGTGGCTCACGCCTGTAATCCCCGCACTTTGGGAGGCCAAGGCGGGTGAATCACCTGACATCAGGAGTTCGAGACCAGCCTGACTAACATGGTGAAACCCTGTCTCTACTAAAAATATAACAACTAGCTGGGCATGGTGGCGGGTGCCTGTAATCCCAGCTATTTGGGAGGCTGAAGCAGAAGAATTGCTTGAACCTGGGCAGCAGAGGTTGCAGTGAGCTGAGATCGCTGCCATTGCACTACAGCCTGAGCTATACGATAAAAACTCCATCTCAAAAAAAAAAAAAAAAAGTCAATTAGGCCACCACATGGTAAATGACAGATGTGCAACAAGTACTATAGGGGTACCAAAGAGGGCCATCTAACCCAGACAAGGGTGGAGAGGGAGACACTAAGTTAAGTGTTAAAAGACGAGACATTAGCCAGCTGGAAGGGAGCGGCATCCTAATCAGAAGGTACACATCAGCAAAAGCATGAAGCTGGGAAACATTTTGGCTGGGAAAAGACAAGCTGTTCGGGTTACAGAAGAATAAAGGGTGAGTAAGAAAGGAGGATGGAGAGGTAGGCAGGGGCCAGAACACACAGCCTTCTCAGTTAGGAGCTGAAGCTTTATCCTGAGGCAGTAGGGAGCCATAGGAGCCACTGAAGGATTTTGAGCAGTGTCAGGCCCATGTGTTGGATTATTCATTCTGACAGCAGAGGCCAGAGACTGGGGAACAGGTAGGGGCTATCCTAGGAGTCCTTGGGTGCAGAATGAAAGAACCCTGAACCAGAGTTGTGCCAAAGAGAGAAGGGGCTGGGGGAAGGGTTAGATTTCAAGGAAAATTGAACCTTCTGGGGGGCAAAACTGGTGCTGATTAGATCTGGAGGCTGAGAGAGAGAAGAGTTGATGATAACCCTCACCTGCCTTACCCTGGATCCATTCCCTCTTTAGTGATAATCAGATACCTATTGAGCACTTACTGTGTGCCAGGCATTCTTCTGAGTGCTTCACACATAGTCACTCATTTAACCCTACAACCACCACAGCTACAAGGGAATTATTCCACTGTTATCATCTCCATTTTACAGATGAGGAGAGTGAGGCACAGAGTTTAACTTGGCCAAGGTCACAAAGCTAATGAGTCACAAAGCTAAGATTTGAACCCAGGCCATTTGGCTCCAGAGTCCCTGCATTCACCACTACTGAGGTTGAATCTGAGTCTTGTCCTGAGTATTTCCTGGCATCCCAGCACCAGCCTCATCTCCTCATATCACCACTCCCCATCAGGCAGCAGCATGTCCCCTCCATATCCCAACTGCCTCCCAGGATGCTGCCCCACTCCAAGGTCCATCTCTGTCTGAGAAGCAGCTCCCAGCCTGTGTGGCCCCCAGTCTCAGCCACCAAGACTGTAGGGCCTCAGGGATCTACAGGGGGGGAAACTGAGGCCCAACGATGAGTTGCAGGCCAGAGAGCTGCTGGCAGAGCTGCAGCTGCAACTCCTGGTTTGTTGTTCACCTTTCCTGGATGCCCAGGCTGGCACAGTTGTGAGCGGCAGTGCTGGGTGTGTGTGCAGAGCTCTTCCTAGATCTTTCTCACAGGTCATCCTGTGATGCCGGGGCAGGGATCGCCAGCCCCATGTTGCCATCTGGAAACAGGCCTTTGAAGGGAAGGGGGTCCACCCAGAGTTACTTCCACCAGATCACATGGAGCTGAGGTCAGAACTTAGGTTTGGGGCCCCAGGCTCACTGTTGTGTTCCCCAAGGTGCATCTGTGCTCTCAGGCACCAGCTCCAGGGGGCCCTGAACACTGCCCAGCAACCTCCCTGGCCACCTGAAGGTGGCTAGAGGGGACAGGCTAGTTCAGCCTTCAGAGAGGGCAGGTGAATTTCTCACTTTATCTCCTCTAATCCTGCGTATAGACATCCCGCCTCCATCCTGCCATAAATAGCTCTTCCTGACAGAAGTAACCAGCCCTAAATCTAGCTTCTGTATCCTGTGTGCATGTACATGTATGTTTACTACATCTTCATGTTTCACCAGGACATAAATAGTATTTTTACATGTTTTCGAACTTCATGTAAAGAGACCCTTCCTCACCCATTCAATCTGTGAGATTCATCCACGCTGGTATATACGTAGCTCTCATTCTGATCTCCTTTTATAGGTGAGACAGGATCAGCAAGGTTACAGGACTTGCCTTGAATCACGTCTTGTAGGTGACCGAGAGAATTTGGGCTGTGTGATCCGGAGCCCTCTTTGCCTGTGGATCCTGCTGTCACCCACCTCCTTAGCACCTGCCTCCTACCCCAGGTGCCCACACCCATCCTGCTGCCCTGCTTCATCTTGTCCTCTTGAGTATTTCCTGGCATCCCAGCACCAGCCTCATCTCCTCATATCACCACTCCCCATTAGGCAGCAGCATGTCCCCTCCATATCCCAACTGCCTCCCAGAATGCTGCCCCACTCCAAGGTCCACCTCTGTCTGAGAAGCAGCTCCCAGCCTGTGTGGCCCGAATCACAGGCCTGCTACCTTACCCTTAGCACCTGCCTCCTACCCCAGGTGCCCACACCCATCCCGCTGCCCTGCTTCATCTTGTCCTCTCCTTGGCAGGCATGTGAAAGACCATTTTCACAAAGGTGTTAAGAAGTTCCCAGGTTCCCCCACTGAGGACACATGCATTTGAGGATGTGCTGGGGAGGGGTCCCTGGAGTGGGAATCCAGGGATTCGGGTCTGGCTCTACCAGCTGTGTGACCCCAACAAGTCCCTCTGAGCCTCACTTTCCTCCTCTGTATTATGATGCTGCTTATAGGAGCTTCGAATTTTATTAGGTGGGTGCAATAGTCATTGTGGTTTTTGCCATTAAAAGTCATGTAATATAATGTCAGGGACTCAGAGACTCTGTCACTGACCAGAGGAAGGAGAGGAATTCTGGAATAGCTTCGGCATGAGGAGCTGGGTAAGAGGGCCCGGAGACAGACCCTGCCCAGCACCCCTTCCATCCCAGCCGGCCAGGGCCTTGGCCACGCTTACCATGTGCAGCATGTCCGAGGCGGGTGGGGATGCCTGGGCCCGGTAGAGGTTGTGCAGCTCCACCATCAAATGCTTCTCCTCATCCGTGAGGGCTCCAGCGGGGCCAGCGGTGGCCACCAGCAGTAGCAGCGGCGGCAGCAGAAGCATCAGGAAACTGCAGGAGCTGTGCATGGTGGCCAGCCGTGTCTCCTTCTCCTGTCCAGGGGTCTGGCAGCTGGATTTAAAGTCCTTCCCACTCAAGCACCACCCTGGCTGGGGTGGGGCAGGGGGGGGCCGTGTCTGAGGCCCAGCCCAACTCACACAATGTCTCAGGGAGGGCTGGGTGCCTTGGGTCCTGACCAGCATCGAGTGCACTCCCCTTGGAGTCCTTGGCAAAAACCTCCTTTCTCTCGGTAACGGGGGCTCAGGCCAAAAGCTGTGTGAGTTCCTAAGTTGTGGACAGATGCTTCAGGAGCCAAATCACAGTAAACTCTGCAGAGCTGTGACTAGTTGTCCCCAGGTCACACCCACTGGGTGCTGAGGACAGATAAGAGAAAGGAAACCACACAGACCCTACCCGCAGAGGTGTGGGCAAGATGAGGAAGCTATAGGCTTTTGAAAGGACAGAGGAAGACCAGATGTATTGATAAAAGGCTGAGCCAACGCAAATCAGAATCCTGGTTCTGCCCCTTGCTATCTGTGTTTTGGCAGCTTTCTCAGGTGAATCAGTGACACTAATAGTACCCACCTCATAGGCCTGGAGAGATTAAATGACATATAATGTACATAAAGCACCTAGTATGGTATCTGGCACATAGTAGGCCCTCAGTAACAGTAGACAACCCACCTATGTGGCCTGGGCCTTGGCAGGCTGCCAGCCCCATGGGGAGGCAAGACTCTTGCCTGAGGGAGGGGCCAAGGTCTTCCCCACTGTAGCTGTATTTGGGCATAGGGCCTTTCACTATGGACAAAATTTTGGCTTCCATGTATCCTCTCTGAATGCATGTGCTTGACATGCTCATTTGGAAGTGGGATGCTGGGACCCCTGTGCTCTGAATATGTAGAAATATAATGTATCTGTTTCTTAAATCAAGACAGAGCAGAAAAGCAGAAGGTTGAACCAGGAGCTCTGAGGGGAGGGTACTGGAAGGGAAATAGGCTCAGCAGCCAGGTGCTGGCAGTAGCAATGACCTAGGCCTTGGCCTTTGTGAAGCAGGAAGCTGGAAACAGTACTCTTGAGGACAGCTGGGATCCTTGAAGCCTGCCTCCTCAATGACTAGGGACCTAGAAAAAGCCTACCCACTGGCTTTGGAAGATGACAAGAAAACCTGTCCCTGCCTGAGTCTCCAGGTAAATATAAAAACAAAAACAAGATGGCTTTTACACACACACACACACACACACACACACACACACACTTATTAGAAATAATAAAGTCAGCAAAGTTGCAGGATACAAAGTTAACACATAGAAATTAGTTGTTTGTATACACTAATAATGAAAAATCCAAAAAGGAAATTAAGAAAACAATTGCATTTATAAAAGCAACAAAAAGAATAAAATTCTTAGCAATAAACCTAATCAAGGAGGCAAGAGACTTGAACACTGACAATCACAAGGCCAGGCGCTGTGGCTTAAGCCTGTGATCCCAGCAGTTTGGGAGACCGAGGCGGGCAGATCACGAGGTCAGGAGTTTGAGACCAGCCTGACCAACATGGTGAAACCCCATCTCTACTAAAAATACAAAAACTTAGCCAGGCATAGTGGTGTGGGCCTGTAATCCCAGCTACTCAGGAGGCTGAGGCAAGAGAATTGCTTGAACCTGGGAGGCGGAGGTTGCAGTGAGCTGAGATGGCACCACTGCACTCCAGCCTGGGTGACAGAACGAGACTCCATCTCAAAAGAAAAAAAAAAGAAAGAAAAGAAAAGAAAAAAGACAGAAAGAGAAAGAAAATTACAAAATATTGCCAAACTAAATGAAAGAATACACAAATAAATGGAAAGACATCCTATGTTCATGGATTAGAAGACTTGATATTGCTAAGATGTCAATATTGCCTGAAGCAATCTACAGGTTCAATGCAATCCCTATTGAAATACAAATCATAGTATTTTTATAGAAACAGAAAAATCCACCCTAAAATTTATATGGAAACTCAAAGGACCCCAAATCGTCAAAACAATCGAAAAATAACAAAATTGGAAGTCTTACAGTTTCTGATTTTAAAATGTAATCAAAAATCTACAATAACTAAAATGGTGTGGTACTAGTATAAAGACAGACATTTGGACTAATGGAATAGGATAGCCCAGAAATAAACGCTTACATATATGGTCAATGATTTTGGACAAGGGTACCAAGACCATTCAGTGAGGGAAAAGGCAGTCTTTTCAAGAAGACTTAGAAAACTGGATGTCCACATGCACAAGAATGAAGTTGAATCTTTACCTTAAGTATATTAAAAAATTAACTCCAAAATGGATTACAGACCTAAACATAAAAGCTAAAACTACAAAACTCTTAGAAGAAAATATAAGGGGGACTTCTTGGCATTGGATGTGATGAGAATTCCCGGGATATGACACCAAAAGCATGGGCAACAAAACAAAAAATAAATTGGACTTCATTAAAATCAAGAGCTTTCAGGGGCCAGGTGCAATGGCTCATGCCTGTAATACTAGCACTTCGAGAGCTAAGGTGAGTGGATCACTTGAAGTCAAGAGTTTGAGACCAGCCTGGCCAACATGGTGAAACCCTGTCTCTACTAAAAATACAAAAATTGGCCGGGCATGGTGGTGGGTGCCTGTAAGTCCAGCTATTTGGGAGGCTCAGGCAGGAGAATTGCTTGAACCTGGGAGGCGGAGGTTGCAGTGAGCTGAGATCACCCCACTGCACTCCAGCCTGGAGTGCAGCACTCCAGAGTAAAAAAAAAAAAAGTACATAATCAACAGAGTGAAGAGGTAATCCATGGGATGTGAAAAAATATTTGCAAATCATATATCTAACAAGGGATTAATATCTAGGATATTTATATTTGTTGTTGTTTTTGAAACAGGGTCTCACTCTGTCGCCCAGGCTGGAGTGCAGTGGTGCAATCTTGGCTACTGCAACCTCCGCCTCCCGGGTTCAAGTGGTTCTCCTACCTTAGCCTCTCCAGTAGCTGGGACTGCAGATGTGAGCCACCATGCCTAGCTAATTTTTGTATTTTTAGTAGAGACAGGGTTTCGCCATGTTTGCTAGGCTGGTCGCAAACTCCTGACCTCAAGTGATCTGCCTGCATCGGCCTCCCAAAGTGCTGGGATTACAGGCATGAGCCACCATGCCTGGCCAATATCTAGGATACGTTTTTCAAACTCCTACAACTCAACAACAGCAACAAAAAGAAAACAAATTGAAGCCAATTCAGTGGCTCAGCTCTTTGTAATCCCAGCACTTTGGAAAGCTGAGGTGGACTGATCGCTTGAGGCCAGAAGTTCAAGATCAGCCTGGGCAACATGATGAAACCTCATCTCTACCAAAAATACAAAAATCAGCTGGGCATGGTGGCGTGCACCTGTAGTCACAGCTACTAGGGAAGCTGAGGTGGGAAAATTGGTTGGGCCCGGGAAGTCAAGGCCGCAGAGAGCGAAGATCGTATCACTGCACAGAGGGAGAGCCTGTCTCAAGAAAAAAAAAATTATTAAATAGGTAAAAGACTTGAAAATTCACGGTTCATTTATTCAATTATTCATTGTCGAAAAGACATTTCTCCAAAGAAGATACGCAAGTGGACAATTAGCATATGGAAAGATGATAAACATCACTAACCATTAGGGAAATGCAAATCAAACCACAATGAAATACCACTTCACACTCATTAGGATGGCTACTATGAAAAACAAAACAAAACAGAAAATAGCAAGTGCTGACAAGGATGTGGAGAAACTGAAACCCTTGTACATTGCCTCTGGGAATGCAAAATGGTGCAGCCACTATGGAAGACAGTGTGATGGTGCCTCAAAAAATTAAACACAGAATTACTATATGATCCAGAAATTCCACTTCTGCGTATATACCCAAAAGAAAAAAAAGCAGGGACGCAAACAAATATATTTGTACACCAGTGTTGACAGCAGCTTTAGTCACAATAGCCAAAAGGTGGAAATAACCCAAATGTTCATCAGTGAATGAATGGAGTAGTATATGCAAAATGTAAGATCACATATACAATGGACTATTATTTTGTCTTCAAAAGGAAGGACACTCTGGGCCAGGCACAGTGGCTCACACCTGTAATCCCAGCAGTTTGGGAGACTGAGGCAGGTGGATCACAGGGTTAAGAGATCAAAACCATCTTGGCCAACATGGAGAAACACCGTCTCTACTAAAAATACAAAAATTAGCTGGGCCTGGTGGCGCATGCCTGTAGTCCCAGCTACTCCAGGAGGTGGAGGTTGCAGTGAGCCAAGATCACGCCATTGCCTTCCAGCCTGGGAGAGAGTGAGACTCCATCTCAAAAAAAAAAAAAAGGAAGGAAATTCTGACACATACTACAACATGTATGAACCTTAAAGACATTAGGCTAAGTGAACTAAGCCAGACATGAAAGAACAATCTTACATGATCCCACTTATATGCAGTACCTAGAGAAGGCAAATTTATAGAGACGGAAAATAGAAGGGGGGTTGCCAGGGGCTGGAGGAAGGAGAGAATGGGGAGTTAGCGTTCAGTGGGTGTAGAGTTTTGGTTTGGTAAAAGGAACAAGTTCTGGAGATGGAAGGTGGTGATGGTGACCACTCTGTGAATGTTTGTACTTCATGCTACTGAACTGGACACTTAAAAATGATTAAGATGGTAAATTTTATGTTATATATTTTACCACAGTAACAACAACCACCACAAAAACAAGAATTCTTAAATTGGCCAGGAGTAGGGTGACAAAGAAAAAAATCGTGTCTGGAGGGAGCCTTCACAATCCAGGCCACCTGAGCCACCATGAGAAAAAAAAATCTGACCTTAGCTCACAATCAGAAAGTATCAAATACATGAGGAACTGCGTCACCGTGAGCAACAGACGGCATACAACACAACCAGGAGAATTTCTGTCCCTGAAACTTGCGATAATAGAACAATCTGGAAAAGACTTGCAAATAACTATATTTACAGTGATTACGGAAAGACTTAGGGGGTAGAGGGGAACAAGATGTGAAGAGAATCAGAAGAACTCAGGAAAATGGGTTAGTCTGGGGAGAAAGAACACTATTTGAGAAAATTCAGAGTGGAGGAAAGAAGACTGATCAGAATAGACTACAGCCCAGACCCCTGGGCAGCTGTCCCAGGGCGTTCAGCTGGTGAAGCTGGGAGATGGATCTCTTTCTTCCATAGGTGGGAGAACTCAGCATGTTCCTGACAACTTGGGCTTGAGACAGAAATAAGGGGACTTAGTGGCCGGGCACGGTGGCTCAGGGCTGTAATCTCAGCACTTTGGGAGGCCAAGGTGGGCAGATCACCTGAGGTCAGGAGCTGGAGACCCGGCCTGGCCAACGTGATGAAACCCTGCCTTCACACAAAAAAAATACGACAATTAGCCAGGCATTTGCCTGTAGTCCCAGTTACTTGGGAGGCTGAGGCAGGAGAATCACTTGAACCCAGGAGGCAGAGGTTGCAGAGATCACACCACTGCACTCCAGCTGGGGCAACAGAGCAAGACTCTGTCTCAAAAAGAAAGAGAGAGAGACAGAGAGAGAGAGAGAGAGAGAAAGAGATAGAGACAGCAAAAGAGAAAGAGAAATGGGAAGAGAAGAGGAGGGGAGGGGAGAGGAAGGGAGGGGAAGGGAGGGAGGAGGAGGAGAGGAAGGGAGCGGGGAGGGGAAGGGAGGGGGGAGGGGAAGGGAGGGGGGAGAGGAAGGGAGGGGGGAGGGGACGGGAGGGAGGAGGGGGAGGGAAAGAGAGGGGAGGGAGGGAATTTAAACACAGGGCTGGGTGTGGTGGCTCAGTCCTGTAATCCCAGCACTTTGGAAGGCGGAAGGGGGCTACTGCTTGAGCCCAGAACTTGAGACCAGCCTGGGCAACAAAATGAAATGGCCCCCTTCTCTATTTCTAAAAACTTTTAAAAAATTAAAATGAATAAAATAAAGAAACACAGACTTCCCAAGGAGTTCAAGTGCTGACCTGGCCTGGGAAGTGCTGGACTCAGGAGTGGAAGGACACAGTTCTCAGAGGCCCCTAGGTGGAACCGGGCACTGGCACTACAGGTTGCCCTGGTGTGGTCACCTCTGTGGCCTCTGTCTCCAGTCATGCCCCTTCAATAGCAGGGAAAAACAGCTTTGCAGGTGTAGGACAACGGGCAGCATGGATTCACTCAACAAAGGCTTACAGAGCTTCTCACTGTGCCAGGCGCTGAGCTGGGTGAACAAGAGCAGGAAGCCCACCAGCAACCACGGGCAGTTTGTGGATGAGAGTGTGGGGCTTACTGGCTGGCTGGGTGGCCTGGGGCAAGTGATTTCTCTGCTCACTGGCCTGTTTCCACATCTGTACATTGGAGCTTAGAACAGAACCTACCTCCTAGGAAGGTTGTGAGCTTTAAATGAGTTAGTAAATGGGTAGGGCCTGTGAGTGTGCGTGGAACCTAGTAAGTGCTCATTGAGTTAGCCAGCATTCACATACAGCAGGTCCTTGAATAACATCTTCTCATCATTACATTGGTAAGAGGAAAATTCTATTCCTGCAGGGGCCACTCTGTCTGCCAGGCATTTGCATTGTCCCTATGTCTGCACGGGCTTTCTCCCACATCCCAAAGCTGTGCACGCTTGGTTCATTGGTGAGTCTGCACGGTCCCAGGGCGAGTGAGTGTGGGTGTGTGAGCACCGTGACCTTCCAGGGTAGGTTCCCACCTAGCGTCCTGAGCTGCCAGGATGGGCTCCAACCACCCACGACCCTGAACTGGAATAACTGGGTAAATACTTATCTTACCTGTTTTTCTTTTTCTTTTTTTGAGACAGCATCTTGCTTTGTCGCCCAGGCTGGAGTGCAGTGGGACGACCTCAGCTCACTGCAACCTCCACCTCCCAGGTTCAAGTGATTCCTGTGCCTCAGCCTCCTGAATAGCTGGGATTACAGGTGCCCGCCACCATGCCCAGCTAACTTTTGTATTTTTAGTAGAGATGAGGTTCCACTAAGATGGCCAGGCTGGTCTCGAACTCCTGACCTCGGGTGATCCGCCCACTTTGGTCTCCCAAAGTGCTGGGATTACAGGCGTGAGCCAGTGCACCTGGCCTAATTATCTTACTTGTTTTTCTTAATTTTTCTCAAATGTATGTATAGCTCACATTTGTTTCAGTGTTTAATATTAGAAGTGTTTTGATCTTTAGAAATTTGGTGATGTTTTTGTCACCAGAAATACATCACAGGAATTTTATTCATTTGTATCAATTAGCCTACGGTAAAATTGGTTTTCTTTCCCTTAATGTTGCAATTTCCAAGAATCTATCGGCAACTTAAGTGAGAACTTACTGTATTTGTTATTATATATCTTCCACCTACTATATATAACTATTACATATCTTTTTAAAAAAAATTTTTTTAATTGCATTTTAGGTTTTGGGGTACATGTGAAGAACATGTAAGATTGTTGCATAGGTACATACATGGCAGTGTGGTTTGCTGTCTTCCTCCCCATCACCTATATCTGGCATTTCTCCCCATGTTATCCCTCTCCAACTCCCCACCCTCTGCTGTCCCTCCCCTAGTTCCCCCCAACAGACCCCAGTGTCTGATGCTCCCCTCCCTGTGTCCATGTGTTCTCATTGTTCAACACCCACCTATGAGTGAGAACATGTGGTGTTTGATTTTCTGTTCTTGTGTCAGTTTGCTGAGAATGTTAGTTTCCAGGTTCATCCATGTCCCTACAAAGAACATGAACTCATCGTTTTTTACGGCTAAATAATATTCCATGGTGTGCCACATTTCCCCTATCCAGTCTATCATTGATGGGCATTTGGATTGGTTCCAGGTCTTTGCTATTGTAAACTGTGCTGCAATAAACATTCGTGTGCACGTGTCCTTATAATAGAACTGTTTATAATTCTTTGGATATATACCCAGTAATGGGATTGCTGGGTCGAATGGAATTTCTATTTCTAGGTCCTTGAGGAATTGCCACATTGTCTTCCACAATGGTTGAACTAATTTACACTCCCACCAACAGTGTAAAAGTGTTCCTGTTTCTCCACATCCTCTCCAGCATCTGTTGTCTCCAGATTTTTTAATGATCACCATTCTAACTGGCATGAGATGGTATCTCAATGTGGTTTT
>CAUYLG010044905.1:0-13998 GCA_963573385.1 Cacajao melanocephalus
TGATTTCTTTCTTTTTTTTTTTTTTTTTTTTTTTTTTTTTATATTTTTTTTTTTTTATAATAATTATTATAAAAACTGTGGGAGAGTCCTTGAAGAAAAGACAAACAGAATAAAACACACAGGCACAAAAAAACAAAGAAAGAAATCATCAAAGCATAATTTACCTGGAAGTCTTTTGTTTTGCTGTCTCCTCCTCAAACCTGAGGAAACAATTCTTGGATGTATACCTCTTTGCTCTAGAGTAGAAAAAAGCTCTGGATTTTAATTTTTCTCCTAGATCTGCCATTAAACAGTGAAACTTAGGCTAGCCATGTGTCTGCATTGGGATCTTCCCCAGCTATACAGTTTATGGAACAATCACCTCACTCACTATTTATGAGGCAATTACTATGGGTCAGACCATCTCTGGGAAGGTGTCCATGCATTGCCTCTCTTGACCTTATGATAATCTTCAGAGCTAGGAAGGTAATTTTATCCTCATTTTACAGATAAGGCAGCTGAGGCTTATTATCCAGGTATAGTGATAAATTTTGATTCGAATTCAGATTTGCTGGGCTTTGAAACTCTTTCCACTCTACAACTATATAGTATTTTGATTAGTTTTTGGTGTATATTACTATAGAGCTACTAAATCTATCATAAAGGCAGCTTTAAATGGCAAATACAAAGTCTGAAGCACATCTATACACAATACAAGAAAGAGAATACCCAATAGTTAGACACCCCAGTCAAGGGACAGAGTCATGGAGATATCCTTGTCCAGGAAGATACTAGCAGCAAATGTGATTCAACAAGAAATTCCCCTTGGTTAACCAATCTGGGTTGATCACATTGATGGGATAATTTCCCACTCTGCTAAGACAAGACTGGAGTTGCAAAATCTTGGGGAAGAAAAAGGCAAAGCAGAGACCACAAGCATTCTGGCAAAAATCTGATTTGCAGGCTGACTTATTTCTGCTGAAATGATAAGGAGTACAGGCAGGCCCTCTGGGCAGGAAGCTCCAGCGCCTAGGGAGGGAGCCTAATTGGAAAATGGACAATGAACCATATGCAAACTCTTGTATCCCTGACACAGCATAAAAACTGCCTTCACTCTGGATGGCAAAGTTGTTTTCCCACTGTGCGCGTGGGAGAGTGATGACGCATTCTGTGACAGTAACTGCGAACAGGTGGGGGAAAAAGCAAGGGACACTTCCAAGAGGCCTGTTAAAACTTTCCCTTTTCAAAGTCTGAGGAAATAATAATGTGGCTGCCCAAATGAAAGCCTATCTGTTGATATGCATTCAGTGTACACCTTGCTTATCCACTCAAAAGTCTCAATTAAAATCACAGCTGTTATTTATGTATTGGGTTCAGATGCTCTCTCACAGCCATGGCAAAGGAACAAAGAAAAATATCCTTGTTGGTTGTTACACCTGCAACTGGATAAATGGTGGTTGCTGTCAGCTGCACTTACATTGTATCTGGAATAATAATAATGCTTTTCATTTGCAGAGAGCTTTACAGTTTATGAAGCCCTTTTACATGCATTTCATGCATTCACTAAAATGAAATATGGTGCCTCACTTACAGAAAATAATTCAAAGGGATCCTTTTTCAAAAATCAGCTTCTGCAGCATGTGGATGGCCAAACCTTTCTGCATATTTGAAAATATTTGTTACCTGGTCATAATGATGACCCTACGGTTTCCCACTCAACAACAACTTTTTCTCTATAACAACAACAGCCGCAAATACACACACATATTTCCCATTTTTAATTGGCTTTTCTATTTTGCTTATTGACTTGTAGGAGTCACTTATGTATTCTTAGTAAGAGTTATGTGTCAGATGTATGAGTTTTTTCATATCTTCCAGCTGCTTGTTTGGTCTGTGATTCACACACATTTGTTGGCCTTTAGAGTTAGAAAAATTGCTAGTGATTCTTTAGCCTGACCTCTTCATTCACAGTTGAGGAAAATGGGCCCAGTGAAAGGTTTACGTAGCTACTTAGTAATAAATTTAAGATTAGAGCACAAATCTTCTGACTTTTTCTCCTGTTCTGTAGCTAATACTCTGCACTGATGAATTCTTAAGTTGTGGTAGTCTTACAATTCACACATCGCAACAACAACAACAAAAAGACTCCTGACATATGCAACAATATGGATGAATCTCAGACACAATTTTGAGTGAAAAGTCAGACACAAGGGGTTATATACACGGTGGTTCCATTCACACAAATTCAAAAGTAGGCAAAACAAACCTACAGTGATAGAAATTAGATCTATCCCTTGAGAGAGGGTAGTGAAGGCATGAGGAAATTATTTCCAGTTGTCAAAATGTTCTATATCTTGGTTTGTGAGATAGTTACATGGGTGGATACATATGTAAAAATTCCTCACACTGTACACTTAAGACTTGTGCATTTTATTGATGTATCTATGTTATATATCAGTAGAGAGCAAAGAAGAAAACCAAAGCAAAATAGAGATTTAACTATTCCTGATTAATGTCATAGATATTGACCTAAAAGAGTAAATCTGGCCCTCAAATGATTTTTTAACCCAAATTATTCTTTTTGGCTTAATTTCACTATTCCACAAGCCATGAAGTTGCCAAATCTCTACTTCTTTGAATAATCTGGCTCTGCCTTGAACAAGCTGTGGGTTGGGCTAATTGACCTTCAAAGGGTCTCTTAAGTCCAAATTTCTGGGATTTTTAAAAAAGGGCTGCCAGTATCTGAGTGGGAAGGAATGTTAGAAGTTGTCTGGTTCTTGTCTGTTATTTTGTAAGAGAGAAGAGTGAGCTTGGAAAAAGAAAATTACTTGTTCAAGATGGCATCAATAGTAATTTGCTGCAGACTTGCAGGCTTTATCTCAACTCAACTCAACAAATAACCCATGAGTGCCTGCTATTGGGCTAGGCACCGAGTCAGATGCTACACTAGATTCCCAGACTCCATAATGTCACAGATAAAGTTCTCATTGCATTGTTTTGTTAGAGAAGCAATGATCTTATATTCCATGTACCATGAGGGCACCAGCAGACAAGGTTAGAGGCCCTAAAAATGAAGCAAGACCAAGCTCAAAACACCAAAGTTATGTAACCACATCATGTCTTTTCCTTTACTCAAGCACACAATCATCAGACAGTCTTTCCTCATCCAAGGGTGATGGTTCTGGTACTCTATATCATAATAATGGCAAACTAATTTTAGAATCTACTGTATAAAAATTCTACTTATATGGCCTAAAATTGTGTGAACTTGAAGTTTTCTATATTTCTACTTCCTTTCTGGTGAAACTTGCATTCTTAAGCAAAGCACATTCCTTCCATATTGCTATAGCATTCTTACAAAGTGGTTGTAGGAACCAAATATGGAGAATGTCCAACTGACCCCTCAAAGCATGCAAAGCATGAGAATTCCCCATTGTGACTAGAGCATAGCACAGTAGATGCAGGCTTATAGAGAAAGTCAGAAAACATAGGTCTGTTTGAATTCTACCACTAACTATGTGACCTTTTATTCTGGACAATCATGTCTCCTTTCTGGACCTCCATTTCTCCATTTGCAAATTGAAGAGGTTGTACCAAAGATCATCAACATTCTTCTTGGCTTTAAGATTCAACAAAGGCTGTAACTCGTGGGCTCATTAAGAAACGTAGGATTCTGGTAGGTTTTGCTGTTGTTTCTGGGAGCACTATGGGTAGTGAGGATGCAGGGGTTTAAAGAAGAGGGGAAAAGACTGAAAAGATAAAAGAGGGAAAGAGGAGAAAATCAAGGAGACTATGAGAGGGAGAGATTTCATTGAGGTCTGCATGATTAGCTTCTAGTTAGGGCCTTCAGGTAGCTCCGGCATTAGACTTCTGACCTCCTCTCCTTTCCCTTCACAACTGTACCCACAACATATCTGGTTCTGTCTTAATCAAGTTGGCCCACTAAAGTCCAAAGACCTCACTCTGGGGTGGTGATTGGCTTTTAACTATACTTTCTCCCTCATCTCTCATCTCTCCTTTCTCTATGCCATTGTGGTACATCCCAAAACTTCTCTGTGCTCTGTAGGCACCATAATCCAAGCAACACATTTTCTTCTATTCCTGAAATTCAAGGTCAAAGTCAATACCTGTAACTTCTGGGCCTAATAGAGACCATGTGAATATATAATGCCCACCACCGATCTCCCTTAGGTCTTCCCTCCATGAAGGTTTGCATGGCTCAAAGTTTACCTGGGATACAGATGAGGATTTTTCAACAGTGAGCACAGGGTAGGTGCCCACAGTGTCTCTTAAGAATGCAGCTGGTGGGGGTAGGGGAGAGGGAGCAGAGGGTGGGGGGGCGGGTTGGGAGGGATAACATGGGGAGAAATGCCAGATATAGTATGCACCTAAAGTAAAATAAAAATAAAAAAAATAAAAAATATATATGATAGTTGCTTTCTGAGAAAAAAAAAAAAAAAAAGAATGCAACAGGAGTATTCAGAGCCCTTATCTGAAAGAACAGTTACTCTGATGGCACAGATGAGCCCACTTCATGGAGAGGTAGTAAAGCACTCCTTCCCTTAACACCGTGGGTATACAAATCAGATTCAATCTTGTTTTCTAACACCACCATTTAATGAGGCCTAAACAGAAATATGAGCTTGTAGAAGCCACCTCCCACATTCTCTCTTCACCACCTACAAAACTGAAACCAAACTCCCCAACATGGCATGGAAAACTTTGCATGAACTTTTTACACCTCCATTATAATTTGTAGCAGGTCTCCAAGTTCCTGCTTTGCCTTCTTGAATCTGATGCTCTCATTCTGTGGTCCTCGAACTTGGGTGCAGTGGTTCCATGCATTAAAATCACTGGGGGAGCTTTAAAAATTGCAGATGACCAGGCTACATCACAAAACTCTTAAATGGGAACCTTAGAGAGTACGATCAGGCCTCAGTATTTTCTAAATTTCATTGATGATTATAATGTACCAAGGTAGAGAACAACTGCTTTATTTTTGGTTTAAAGAATCACTGAGGTGGGGCTAGTTATGAATAAACATTGTCAGGCTGCACCCCAAGATTACAAATCTTAAGTATGAGGTTAAGGTATTGAAATGTGTATTTCCAACAGGCTCCCCAATGAATTATGGATGAAGATGGCATGAGGACCACACTTGGAACAAACACTGCTCGTGGCTCACTGGGTGACTCAGTCCAAGTTGCCTGAGTAGATCAAGCACTCTCACTTTCCTTGGATTTGTTTCGGCACTCTGCCTGGAATGCCCTCCCCTCTCCCTGACCTCTGAGAGAACTTTTGATTATTTTCCAAATGTAAACTCTTCTCCATGACTTTTCCTGACTCTTCCCAGGAGGAATTAATCACACTCTTGTCTGAGTTTCCATAGCACTTTGTACATGCTTCTGCTAAAGCATTTATCACACAATATTATGGCTGTTTCTTTATGTGTCTGTCACACCCTTTAAACTGTGAATATTTTCCTTTTTTCATCTCGCCATCACCTAGCACTGTGCCTGGGACATAACCAAGTCAGTAAATGTTTATTGAATTAAATGAAGTTGTTTGTGGAGTTGGTCACCATATCAGATGTCCATCTACCTGTGGCAAGACTACAGGCACTGGAATAGGGCACAGGAAAGATCCTAGTGCCAGAGAGGATGGTTGGTCATAATGAGGCAGGGTAAGAGAAATGCCAGCCCCAGGATGAGGACTAGGGTATGACTCCTCCAACACAGAGGGTATGCAGAACAGATTCAAGTTTGTTTTATAACACCAAGGGGGAATATGTAAGATGTAATTGAAAGTTCAAAATGGACATGAAGCAAAACTTAAGGCCAGGGATGTGGTAGATGATTATAAGAATAACTGGGGCATTTATTATTTAAATTAAAATAAAACAGACTCCTGAGCAAAAACCCAGACCTACAATCAAAATCTCCATTAGACATGCTGAGAATCTGAATATTTAACAAGAACCCCAGGTGATTCTTATTATCAGTCCAGTTTGTGAAACAGGGTATTAGTCTGTTCTCATGGTCATAAAGGGCTTACAGGTGGAAGGAATTTGCCTTGTCTCAGATGAGACTTTGGACTTAGACTTTTGAGTTAATGCTGGAATGAGGTAAGACTTCAGGTGATTGTTGGAAAGGCATGATTGTGTTTTGAAATGTGAAAGCATGAGATTTGGGAGGGGTCAGAACGGAATTATATGGTCTGATTGTGTCCCCACCCAAATCTCATCTTGAATTGAGTTCCCATAATCCCCATGTGTCGTGGGAGGTAATTGAATCATAGGGGCAGTTACCCTCATGCTGTCCTCATGATAGTCAGTGAGTTCTAAGGAGATCTGATAATTTTGTAAGGGGCTTTTCCCCCTTTTTCCTGGGCACTTCTTGCTGCCACCATGTGAAGAAGGACATGTTTGCTTCCCCTTCCACTATGAGTGTAAGTTTCCTGAGGCCTCCTAAGCCATGCCGACCTGTGAGTCAATTAAACATCTTTCCTCTATAAATTACACAGTCCTGGGTATGACTTAATTAGCAGCATGAGAACGGAATGATACATTGTTTTATAACACCAAGGGAGAATATGTAAGATGTAATTGAAAGTTAAGCCAAACTGAAGAACTAGCGGGAAGGGGTAGAAATGGTTTTTAATGCAGAGGAAACCCAGTATCCTCAGGCACCTAATGATTTGCCCTTGTGATACTAAGTCCCAGGTGTGATTGGAAGTGAGGAAAGTTGTAAGTTTGTGGGACAATGACCGAGGGTCATTCCTGGTTCCCAGGAAGCCACTTCTGACTTTTAGAGAGCCTTAATAGTGAGATTCACCAGCTGCATTGCAGCTTTTCCTATCTATCCTACCTCCATGAAGCCTAGAGCTGAGGCAGGGATGAGTACAACGTGGGGCATATTATGCACAGAAGGTCTGGAAGCTGAGAAATGAAGCCAGAACGAATGGAGTGAGTAAGAAAATAAATTAGAACATAAAGAAAAGCCAGCCCTATCTCTCTCAAACTACAACAATGTAAAGTTGTCATTCCAGTCATTTTTTTTTTTTTGAGATGGAGTTTTGCTCTTGTTGCCCAGGCTAGAGTGCAGTGGTGCAATCTCAGGTCACTGCAACATCCACCTAGTGCGTTAAAGCGATTCTCCTGCCTCAGCCTCCCGAGTAGCTGGAATTACAGGTGTATGCCAACACATCTGGCTAATTTTTGTATTTTTAGTAGAGACAGGGTTTCGCCATGTTGGCTAGGCTGGTCTCAAACTCCTGACCTCAGGTGATCCACCCACCTCAGCCTCCCAAAGTGCTAGGATTACAGGTGTGAACCACCACACCTGGCCCATTTCAGTCATATTTTAATATTCAGGAAAGAGGAGTTCTGGGTGTTTCATTACCTGGAGTTAGCCAAACTGGGAACAATCTCCCAGACTGTCCTCAGTTTTGACACTAACTGGGAGTTTGGAGAAGTCCCTAAACCACCTCAGGTTTGATAATTCTTTAGAAAGATTCACAGAATTCACTGAAAACTATTATACTGACGGCTATGATTTATTACAGAAAAAGGATTAGAACCAGCTGAAAGAAAAGACACACAGAATACAGTTCAGGATACCAAATGGGAAGCTTCTGTTGTCCTCAGTACAAATTATCTTTCCAGCACTGATGTGTAACAATACACAGTATTGCCATCTTGGGGAACTCAGCTCAGTGTCCAGAGTTTTTGTTAGGGTTTTATTATGTAGGCATGATTGATTGATTGATTAATCATTGATCAATTGATTGCTTACATGGTTGTACCCAGTCTCCAGCTGCACTCCTGCTTTCTTGGATGTTGGAGGTCAGACTGCAAGAGGCTTAAGGGGTGGCAGGGAAGGTATTCCTGGTCTTTGCTATCTTAGCAATGGAGTTAATGCTTACAGAACCAAAACTGGATTTTCCTTGTAGTCACATTGCACATTGCATAGTCATAGGATCAATCCAAGAACAGATTAGAATTAGTACGTCTGTCCTGAAAGTTTGGAATGGAAGTAAAAACATCAAATATATATATACACATGGTGACTATCTATATTTCAGTAAAAAAAGGACCCAATTAAAAAATCTATCAATTAATTGCTTCTTGTAATAAAAAGCATCCATTATGTGCTCTGTACTATTCCAGGCATCCAACCACATCCAGAGGAATACTATAGAAACGTGAGATACAATCAAGGATCCCAGAAATTACAATCTAATTGAGGAAGGTAATTCAGACAAATGAAATGGGTAGAGATTTTCAAATAGAAGGGAATGGGGCATGTCAAGCTCTCTAATACTGATGATTACTGATGAAGAAATGTGTTGATGATGGGAATGTGTGAACTTATAACTACATGAAGGCAGAAGAGTGTCTGAAGCCCTGGTGAAATAAGGTCTAACAGTATATAATTAAGGGCTTACATGTGAGATATAAGCTATAGATGCAAAAGGACCTCAAGGAGAAGACCAGTAAGGCCTGGAAAAACAGCAGGAGTTTCTGGACAAACCCTGAAGCAGCAATTATTTGAAGCAGAATGATTTGGAAAGAACGAGTGGAAAAAGAAGGCTACTTTGACTGCCCTGCTGGACAGTAAAGAGCTAACTCCATACTATATCTATTTCACTAAAACCAGCCGTCTGAGCAGCATCATGTACATTCTGATAATGAAACTACAAAGCAGAAGCTTTAGAATAGCCTTCAAAAGCTGATACACAGAAGTGAATGGCACATTCATCACGATGCTGGGCAATAACAAATATACAAAGTCCCACCATCTGTATGAAGCAGCTGCTGAATAATCAAAATATAGCACTTGGACAAGAAAACGTTAAACAAGAAAGGGAGAGATGGAGAGAGGTCTGTTGCCAGCTGGAAAAGGAAGCAAGGGCAACCAGCAGGTCGGGTTGGGGGCACTTATTGAAGAATAGGGATCAACATAAAAGCATCCCCAGAACAGAGCAAGCCATTGGCACAACTCTGAATGACCAAAGAACTTGGAAAACAGCAAAGGTTCCTGAGCAATTTCAAAAACTCTAAAATAGCTTCTATTTTACTCCTTATTAAGTTATTTGAAATGTGAAGGTTCCAAACATCTTAGTCTGATTTCCAAGGCTTTCTAGAATCTGCTAACAAATATTTTCCCTGTTTAATTTAAACGATTAATTAAATCATTTATTCAACGAATACTTGAGCACTTTCACTGCCCTAGGCTCTGAGGATTCAACAACCAACAAAAAGCCTCTCTCTTCGTGGAGATTATATTCCACTGGAGAGGAACAAACAGGAAACACATACATGTTTAATACATAATACAGTTACCAGTTCCATCACTGGAACTAAAGCATGGATAAGGGGAAGAGAGAGAACATAGGGTAGTGCTGTTTATATAGGGTGGGCAGGGACGATTTCACTAACAAGGGGCATTTGAGCAGACAGCCAAATAAAGTGAGGGATTAAGCCATGTGGATATGTTGGGGGAAAACATTCCAGGTGAAGGGAACAGCTAGTACAAATCCTGGAGGCTGAAATGAGCTTTACCTGTAGGCTTAAATATGGCAGACAACTGGATGAGTGGAATGAAGTAGAGTGAGAGAAGCAGGCAAGTGCCAATTTACACGGTCTTTTAGAAGCCTGAATAAATTCAAATAAGTTTTGATTTTATTCTGGTTGCAAAAGAAAATCTTTGGAGGGTTTATGATTTCATGTGTTCAGTAATAGAACTGGTTAAATGCAAATATGTCCTGCTCTTTTTATGTCTGCTCTCAAAGCATGGCTTCCCTGGTAAAAAGGCCATAGTGAAAATATACTATTTCTACCCTCCACTACTCATCTTATGTTCCTCTTATTTTCTCTTCAGATGGCCAGTGTTTCCACTGTGAAGTGATCCAAAACTTTACTCCTGAGGGATGTGAGTTTTCAGTGGTCCTGCCTATAAAGAATTGCTATAGTCTTCCCTTAACTTACCACCAGACCCATGAATCCTAAGAGGGTCCACTGGAGTCATTCTTATTCCTCTCAGATCCCACTGTGTATCATAATACGTATCAGAAATCTTTGCTAACAGGATTAGTCATCCTAGCCAATACTATGTCCCATATTTTCCCTGCCAAGTGGTCCCAGGAGCCTGAAATAGCAGGGTAGCAGTATCTGTTGTTTCCTGTGGTGAAAGCATTTCCCCTCCAACTACTAAAACTCCTACATGTGTGTTGCACAGAGTCATGGGTGCAATATTAATGTAAACATGAGAAATGGAATTCTCATTTCCTTACCTTGGTTCCTGTATTTATCTTTTCAGCAAGAGCTTTCACCATGTATCAAACACAGGAAAACATATGTCTCACCTCCAAAATGGCACCCTAACCTTTCAAGATTTTGACTTCAAATTGGCATCATAACCGAGTCTTACCTCAGTCATTCCACTGTTTTGTAAAGCCAGTTGCTTCCAGAACAGAGAGTTTACAAGAACATGAATTTTCATGAGTATCAGCCTGTTGGCCTCCTCTCCAAAAAAAGTTTCCTGGTGAGAAGCAACATTGGGTAGGACAATGTGATAGTGAAAAAGGTGTCTAGATTATCTAAAGATGATAGCTTTGGCAGAAGCAAAAAGTGGGGGAGGAAAAGAAAATAAACCCAAATCCAAATAGTTCCTATTTTAGTTATGGCATAATGCTTCTTCCTCCCCAAAAGGAGTCAAATGTGGCTCACCAGCCACCACGTGACTGACCGGTATCCTTGGAATGGTATCAGATGGTGGTGTCAATAGAGCTGGCAAATTGATGATGTCAAGAAAGCTTTGGTGAAGGAAAGTCCACATCAGTAAGCTAGGATGTCAGTGACCACCATGGCCACTTGACTAACAACAAGTCCACTGAGCACCATTGACTAAGCTGAGGACAAAGACCTTCAAAGGATAGATTATATTAATCACCTAATGATTGTGGTGAACCTTTTGATAAATACTACATGGAACTCAAATATTATAGACCCATTAAGAGGGCACACCAGATTGAAGTACACCTGGACATGTCAGAATGTATGGTTTTGTAAATCAGAAAACATTGTTCAGAATTTCAATTTTTGGAACTATTTTTAGTGACAGGAAAAAACCAAAATTATTTGCCAAAAAATTATATTGGGTAGCCCAAGCAATCTCAAGAAAGTCAGCAAATCAGGCTTGGATGCTATACATTAAGGGAACATCTTCCAAATCATGCTACAGAACCCCAGTTGATGAAGACACCACTGCTACCACTACCAACACACCCCCATTACTGGGAATTGCTAATAGCCCTGAAGTCATTGCTGTCCCTTGAGATCTGATATAATCTGTTGCTGACTCTCATCACTTCAGTTGATCCATGTGGTCCTTGGTGTTCTGCATCCATCCCTATTTTATCTTTGTATTTATTTGTTTTATTGAAAGTCTTTTTTCTCCAACAGTAAACTCTAGAGAGATAACAGAGTTTATAACATAAACCAAAGGAAAGGAGAAAATGAATGATGAACTAAGAGCAGTTTTTGTACTCTAAATTAACCAACAGATGGAGAAAAATCTCAAAAATCTTGACTGGTGTTTATATAAGGTAGGTAATTTAGAAATAACAAGCACCGTGTCTCCCTCATAGGGCCAAAAGCCCAAAGAAGTCAGTGAAAGAAATCTAGGATATCTTTAGAAAAACCTAAAGACTTAAGGAATCATTACCTGGTTTCCCAGTTTGTGGCTTGAGAGATTGTAAGCCTTACATGGGAGACTTCAGTCCAAAATGAAAGTGAAGTAGCAATGACTGAGAAACATGTAGCAGTGAGAGTCTAGTCAGAAAAACAGACACCAACTGAGGCATTTTGAGCAGAAAGAATTTAATATAGGGAATTGGTTACATAAGTGATGAAAGAGCTAAACAGCAAAAAGATGGTGAAGTAACTCAGATATTAGCAAGAGCCAAAAGCGGCCACCACCTCTAGGGCTGGAAGGACAAAGAGAGATTACAGAATTACCAGAACCAGAAACTAAAGCCATTTGGTGAGAGTTAAAACCATGGCAGGGATCACTCCACAGGAGCTGGAGACACAAAGAATGGGGTTAATCAACAGAAGTTAAAATTTCAGAAACAAACAAAAGTAGCTACTGCTGGAAGCCTCATTGAAGCAAGAACGAGGAAAAATATTCTGGTTCATCTGCTCTGCAGTGCCTCTCAATAGCCAAACCTGCCTGAAAACCAGTTGGTAATGGAACCTGGGAAATGTACCTCCCTGCAACAGAGATGGCATTAGCCCTCCCAGGAGTCCAGCAGAAGGTACAAGAGTTTCTCTATGTTTCCCATAAACACTATTGCATTCAACTCTGACTCAAAGCACCCTTCAGCACAAATACTGCAAGCCTGGGGTTGCCATGGTCAGGCTGGAAGTACTCCGTCTCTCTCAAGTCTTATGACTGGAACACAAATCATCATTGTAGAGTCACATATGTGTAATATCTAGTGATTATTTCATAACCTGTGACTAAAGAAGCAATGAATACCAATGCCACCATGACCACACTAGGTATACGGGTGATGAGACTGAGGGTCAGGGAGGAACCTAATTGTGTCATCTTATGGGTCCTGAGAATCTACACTCAGCAAATGTCTCCTATTTTATACCATCCCTAGCCTTTGGTGAGACTTCTTTCCTTTAAGTTGACCTCAGCAAAGTATAACTCACTGTATTAGTCAGAGTTCTTTAGAGGACTAATAGGATAGAAATATTTAAAGTGGAGTTTATTAAGTAGTATTAACTCGCATGATCACAAGGTCCCACAATAGGCTGTCTGCAAGTTGAGGAGTAAGGAAGCCAGTCCAAGTCCCAAGGCTGAAGAACTTGGAGTCTGATGGTCGAGAGCAGGAAGCATCCAGCATGGGAGAAAGATGTAGGCTGGGAGGCTAAGCCATTCTAATCTTTTCACATTCTTCTGCCTGCTTTTTATCCTGGCTGGTCTGGCAGATGATTGGGTTGCATCCACCAAGATTAAGAGTGGGTCTGCCTTTCCTAGTCCACCGATCAAATGTTAACCTCCTTGGGCAACACCCTCACAGACATAACCAGGAACAAGACTTTGCATCCTTCAATCCAATCAAGTTGACACTCAGTATTAACCATCACATTCACCTAAAACATATGTATAACGGTAGTGCCCATTTTCACCAATTCTCATACCCAGGCCTCTGTTGGACTAATGAAGGGGTTAGCAGCCTAACCTGTCAGGCAGCCAGACTTTTAGGAAAACATTTGAAGCTGGGAGACGAAAGAAACAATGGACAGTCCATTGCACCTGCTAGTTTGGCTATTTAGGAGAAACTTTGTCTCTGGAACAAAGTCCTTGAGACCCTTACACAAAATTGGATTGCTTTCTTCTGGAGCAAGTTTTCCTAGGATTATTTGGGCAAAGAAGATATACTAGGCACTCAGCATCCTGAGAGAAGTATGTCAGATGTAAACTTAGTACGTCTTAAATGTACTGTGTCATGAGTTTATACAACTTCTCTATGAGTAGGAGGAGGTACCCCATTTTATAGATGAAGATACTGAAATTCAGATGATTCAGGCAATTTCCTAAGAATATATAGCTAATTAGTGGTAGTATAGTTTGAATGTGTCCCCCAAAGTTTATGTGTTGGAAACTTAATTTCCAATGCAACAGTGTTAAGAGATGAGAACTTTAAGAGATAATTAGATCATGAGGGCTCTACTGTCATGAATGGATTAATGCTACTTCGATAGCAGCATTAATGCAACTTTGATAGCAGTGTTAATCCATTCATGAGGGTAGAGGTTATATTAGAGGTTGTTAATTTTTTATTTTATTTTATTTTATTTTTGAAAGAAAGAAAGAGTGAAAGAAAGAAAAAAAAGAATGTAAGAGAGAAAGAAAGAGGAAGAGAAAGAGGGAGAGAGAATGGGATTCTTGTTCTATTGCCCAGGCTAGAATGCAGTCTAAAAATGGGTATTAAAAACCTCTT
>CAUYLG010044906.1:0-28285 GCA_963573385.1 Cacajao melanocephalus
AAAAAACAAAAGGCCCACTCTTCATCCATGTCCCTGCAAAGGACCTGAACTCAACCGTCATTCTCAGCAAACTGACACAAGAACAGAAAACCAAACACTGCATGTTCTCTCATAAGTGGATGTTGAACAATGAGAACACATGGACACAGGGAGGGGAACATCACATACTGGGGCCTGGGGGTTGGGGGGCTAGGGGAGGAATAGCAGGGGGTGGAGGGATTGGGGAGGGATAGCATTAGGAGAAATACATAATGTAGATGACGGGGCAATGGATGCAGCAAACCACCACCATGGCATGTGTATACCTATGTAACGAACTTGCACAATCTGCACATGAACCCCAGAACATAAAGTATAATAAATAATTTTTTTTAAAAAAGTCCCACCCTGTCCTCATCTGGGACCACAATTTCCTCCATGAGGGACTGTGTTGGCTGCATTGGGGAATTATCTCGTGGTATCCCCCAACTCTGCCAGAATCACAGGGCTCCCTCTTGAGCTCCAGGCAGGAAGAAATGGTGGGAGCTTGCACAAACTCCTGGCTGTCTCCTGGGGTGTGGGACCTGCACAGGCTCCCAGGGCCCAGGATCCAGAAAGGTCCACACCTGGTTTAATGTCCTGCTATTGCTGTCTTGAAATTCTTAATAATTTATAAACAAGAGGTCCCACACTCTCATTTTGCACTGGGCCCTACAAATCGTGTCACAGATCCTGACAAGACTCTCCATCCTCTCCTCCTTCTCTCTACCTTTCCCTGTCTGCGCTGTTTCCTCTACACCAAGCATCAGCCCCAGTACATCCCTGCCTGCTCCTTGCCCTTGTGGTAAACCGGGTTACAGTGGGCAGGGAGGCAATCAAACCCAGTGGTGGAACAAAGCCAGGGGTCAGGGTGCAAATCTCAGCTCCACCACTTTCAAGTTGCAATGACTTCAGGCAAGCAACTTCGCCTCTCTGAGCCTTAGCCTTCCCATCTGAAAAATGGAATCATCATCATCCCTACTTCCTAGGTTGCTGCAAAAACGAATTTACAGATAATCACAGAGTGTCTGTAAGAGTGTCCATTACAGAGTGAGAAGTTAATGATGTTGGTCACTGGTGTTATTCCTTCTTGAGTGGGATTGATTATCCATCTTTTTATGAAGCCTTTGTTTGCTGGCCTGACTCCTTCACCTGAAGTTAGAGGTCCCAGTTCGTGCTCCTGCAGCCTCCCTCCTCTCCTGTCCATGTTATGATTGTTTTGGTATATCACAACTGCCTGTCATAATACTTTACAAATGCTTTTGCTTGCAAGCATCAGGCACTCATTCAAACTAGCTTGCTGGGCATCCATAAGGTCTGGGATATAAACTTGGAAAACCTCTAGAAATGCAGCAATTATCCACTTTCCCCCTTTTACTTCTGCTTTTATCTGAGCATTGGCCTCATTCTCTCTCTCTCTCTCTCTCTCTCTCTCTCTCTCTCTCTCTCCCACTCCAGACCAGCATCCTCCTCAATTTAGCCACAAGCTTAAAAAGTGTCACCTTGCAGGCTTTTAACTATACCTTATGGTTCTAACCACTGGAAAGTTGGGCCATTCCTGATTCAGTTACAAAGTTCTGCAGACTGAAGCTTGATTGGGCTCTCCAGGCTCAGGTGCTCATCAATAAGCCCAGGCTACAAGGTGACCTTACCCTCCATCCTGACTCAATCCTTCACTCATCTACCACACCTGTCTGTCTTTCCCTAAAGGGCCATAAAGGACCTCTAAAACACTACATAGTTCTCATTGTTATATGTAAATTTTCAGTGCTGCAAAGAAAAATCAGTCTTGGGACAAAGGATCTCTCAGCAAAGCAATTCTCTTTACTGCCTGCAGAAAGGGTGCCTTCCTTAGCAATCTTGCCACAGGGGTACAACAAACAAAGGGAAAGCAGGCATATTTATCTCTTACGCATTTGACCTTACTGCTGCATCTGATCCCCATTGGCAGGAGCCAGACCTCACAGTCTAAACTAAAACCCATTGGCTAACAACTTAAAACTTTTCTAAACAGGTAAAAGCAACAGAGAACAAAAACGAAGTCCAAATAAGGAACAGGCATAGGCTGCAAGCTGGGACATGCCTGTGAGCATGTCCAGCACAGATATCTTGGTTAAAGTGCAAGGACATAGAATGTACTACATTCCTGAAAGCATATCTAATAGCTACATAGGATAGGGCTTAACAAAAGCAAGAAGGCTTTGAAGAAAGTATTTAAAATAAACTATTATTTCTAACACTTATGATTTTTCTTAAGAAAGGAAACTTTGAAGAGGAACTTTCCTACTTCCCACACTCATCTTTATCCTTCAGTACCCAGCCCAGTGCTTGAAATATATGTTGTTGTTGACTTAAGGAATGAATGAATGATGGGGGAGGGGCTTGCATGTCCCACCTGTCACACCATGCAATCTCCCAGCTATTCTGTTTCCTGCAGGAATCCAGTAAAGGGGCCTGTCCCAGAAGCCAAAAGCCTCCAAGGCAGCAACTCACCCAGGAAAAGACCACCCCTAAGCCCACACACTCAGGCAGGGCTGTGCCTGGTCCCTCACCTGCATGTAGAGCAAGTCCTACTCGCCTCTCCTGCTTGCACTCAAAACAAATCAGGGCTCAGTCTTCCTGAATATGCAGCGTGCAGCCTCAGAATTTAAGTTGATTTCTGTAGGAGGGAACCTGCTCACTCAACAGAATCTACACCCTCAGAAATTATTAAAGGAGCACAATTAAATTCACTTGGGTCAGAGGTCAGAAAATGCTGGAAACAAGGCAATCCCAGCAGAACCTTCATTAATTGCTGCAGCTGAACATGCTAGAGGGGCAGAAACACTGCTGAATTATTTACTTGGGCCCTAATATCAAAGTAAATAACAGAAGACGTGTTTCACAGCCATTGGCCCCATGAGCTCGGAGCGTAGTGGTAGTCAGGGTCTTCCCAGCACCTAAGGTGATTCTAGAACCAGCACCTACTGACCCTAATTGGCCCCTGCCTAGCTCATTCCCAGAGCAGGACAGGACCAGGTGAAGATGCAAAGGAAAGGAGTGAGGATGCAAAGGAAAAGGTGAGGATGCAAAGGAAGAGAGTGTGCCTGCTCAGAATTCCTCAAAGGAAACCCAATATGCTGACTGTTGGATTTATAGGTTTTTGCAAAGGGCTCTGTGCATTGGCAGACTTCTAGGAAGCCAGCATAATGCTCTTCTTCCTGAGTTCCCATCTCAAAGAACGTAGTTGAAGGGAGTGCCTTCTCCCCTTTCCTGGTGTGCATGCGGAAGGCTTTTTCAAAGCTCCTCTCTGGTCTTTGTTCCTTCATCTTCTCAGAAGTGAGCAGCCACAGGAAGTGGGCACTGTGCTGCTTCCCCCCCATCCCCAGCAGAGGGATCACCTGCCCTGGTCCAGGTAGCAGATCACAGTCAGGTTCCTCTGCCTGGCTTGATGCAGTAGTGAAAGATTTCTGCACCTCTGTCTTTGTGCATGTGTGTGTTTGTTCAACTTGTTCAAACCTTGAGTGAGTAGTAAGGTGCTATTTATTGGGGAGGTATTCAGAGATCTTAATTTTTTTTCTGCTTGGATCAAAAGCTACAGTCACCCGTAAAGTCAACATATCACTTGGCCTAAGGCGCAACCTGCCTGTCCATACCAGAACTGTTAAAGACAACTACACAACTATAAAGAACCTATCTGGCCTAATCCAGGTGTCTAGAAACTACTCAGGTTAAAGTGTGATGCCCAGGGTCACAGCCACAGGCTCTTGCTGCCCCTGAAACCACTCCATGTACCAATGTGGCTTCCTGAATTCCACATCTATTTTTCTCTTCCCCAGTACACCAAATATTAAGGCTTTGTGAAGAAATCCCTACCAAGTGCTACTTTTCCTAGGTTTTGAACAAGTTGTGAAATAAAATAAAAAGTAAAGATAAAGGCCAAAATATCAAGTTTGTTACTTCTAAAAGCCAGGTGGAAAATGTGGCCTTGGGTCTATTAGACAAGTGGCTTCCTAGTACTACACCCCTAAACCTGGCAGGTGTATGCACCCAGTCCCAGGTAGCATAAAGGGTCCTGCCTGAGTGAGACTTATGTCTTAGAAGAGCACAGAACTTTTGCCCTCTGAAGTCAGACTTGACTCCAAGAAGAAGAACAAAGCCCAATGCAGTTATTCTTCCTAAGTTTACCTATCAGAAGAGTCAGCATGTGAAAAGCATGAGAAAGGTCATGTGTGCTTAGGGGAAAATTCCTTCTCCTGGGACCCAGGAGTCGAGTAAAATGAGTTCCCTTCTAACAATTGGTAACTCTGTTTGTCCAGTCACCCAAGCCAGAAACTAAGGCATCATTATCTCCTCCTACCTGTCCACCTCACACATGACTATTTAGTCACTATATCCTGTTGATACCAAATTTACTTTCTAAATAAACTTCAAATCTGTCCACTTCTCTCCAACACCACTGACAATACCCTGGTCCAAGCCGTCTCTCTCCTAGGCAACAGCAGTAACTTCCTCACTTGTCTCCTTGTTTCTATGCTTCTCCCTCCCCCAGTCCATTCTTCCCTTCTCAGAGTAGTCCTTCCAGAATGAAATTCTCATCATATTATTGATCTTCTTAGAACTGTTCAGCTCCTTACTGTGCTGCCTTCAATCTTCAATCTCATGTCTCCCTCATTCCTCCTCATTCTGTGCTTCAGTTATATTGACCATCTCCCCGTGTCTCCAATGAATTCTGCCCATTCATGCCCCAGGGCCTTTATACATGCAGTTGGCTGGTTTGTTCTCCTGCTCCTTCTTTACTTTTTCACCTGGATAAATTTTAATAATTTTTTAAGTCACAAGATGGGGTTATATACAACATTCATGGATAGGCAGTCTTAATATCATGAAGATGTCCAGATCTAATAAAATCCCAATCAAAATTCCAAAGTGCTAAATTTTTAATGGTATCTTCTAAAATGATTCTAAATATGTATGTAGTACTAAAGTCTGTAGAATAGGCAGGATATTTCTGATAAAGAAGATCCAGGAGGAGTGACTTATGCTAACAAATAACAGCACTTATTTTGATGCCAGAATAATTCAGTCAGTTGTGGAAAAATAGACTAATAGAGTCCAGAAAAAAGATTCATACACAGATAGACAATAGACTTACATATCAAGACAATGGGAAAGGGAAGGGTTTTTTGTTTTGTTTTGTTTAGTTTTCTATTTTGTTCTTTTGTTTTTAAATAAATAGTGCTATTTCAATTAGGTATTCATATAGGAAGAAGTACAGCTTGATGTCTACACCTCATTCCATACTCAATGAGGCAAGTTACAGCTAGAAGAAGATATAATATATTTAAGGATTAGTATCAATAACATGTAAAGAACTACAACCGGGCCAGGGGCAGTGGCCCATGCCTGTAATCCCAGCACTTTGGGAGGCCAAGGCAGGTGGATCACATGAGTTCAGGAGTTTGAGACTAGCCTGGACAACATGGCAAAACCCCATCTCTAAAATTAAAATAAAATAAAAGAACTACAACCATAACTCAAGGTAACCAAATGATTGCTAATTAATTAATAATAAATTGGATCACACATGGACCAAAAATGAAAGTGTATTATAAAAATATATTAGTCTGCTCAGGCTGCCATAACAGAATGCCAAAAACCAGGTGGCTTAAACAATAATTGGTTTCCTCACAGTTCTGGAGGCTGAAAGTCCAAGATCAAGGTGTCAGGAGAGTTGGTTTCTGGTGAGGGCACTTTTCCTGGCTCACAGATAGATGGCTTTCTTCTTGCTGTGTCTTCATGTGGCCTTTCCTCTGTGCCCTTGAAGTCCTGGTATCTCTTCATCTTCTTATGAAGACACCAGTCCTCTTGGGTTAGGGCTTCGTCTTTATGACTTCAATTAATCTTAATTACATCCTTGAAGGTCCTGTGTCCAATTACAGTCAAATTGGGGGATAGAGGTTCAACCTATGATCAGGAAGGAAACAAAATTTAGCCCACAACATGAACTAAGGATGGTGCTTCATCCAATTCTGTGCACCTAAAACTGAACTATTAATAATAAGACCATATATAGTGAAAATATTTGAAAACAGGGACTAAGCAGACACTCACATGTACATGTTCATAGTAACACTTACAATAGCCAAAGGTGGAAACAACCCAAGCATCTATCAACAGATGAACAGATAAACAAAAGGTGGCATATCCATACAATGAAATTTTATTCAGCCATAAAAAAACGTGAATCAGCTTTGATACCTGCTACAACATGGATGAACCTTGAAAATATTACGCTAGGTGAAAGATGCAGACACAAAGGATAAATTTCATATTAGGCAAATTTATAGAAACAGAAAGTAGATTAGAGGCTACAGGGGGCTGGGAGAGGAGGGAATGAGGAGTTATTGCTTAATGGCCAGTTTGTTTGGGAGGATGAAAAAAATTTGGAAAAAGATAGTGGTGGTGGTTATATAATGTTGTGAATGTAATCAATGCCACTGATTACATGTAACCAATACGTACTTAAGGATGATTAAAATGGCAAACAGATATAAATATACTCATAAATATCTATGAAATAGATATTTATATAAATATCATGAAATATATTTAAATATACTCATAAATACATATTTCATATATATTTATATGGTATATATAAATATATAAAAATTATAAATATATATTTATATGGTATATATAGAAGATATATACCATATGAAAATATATACTATATATACAAAATATATATATATGCTAACATGTGTGTATGTGTATATATACTATATACAAATATATACATATACTATATACAAATATATATGCTATATATGTGTGTGTGTGTGTGTATATATATATATATATTTACCACAGTAATAAAATAAAAAGACCAAGGCAAATCCCTTTCCTTGTCTTCCACAGCACCTACATGTCTTCATAATATTTATGCCAGTGGTTATTTGTTCAACTTCAAGTCTGCTCAACAAATTAATAAATAATCGTTAAGTAGTTGAATGAACAAAAAGCAGGAACCACATTAGCCTTATTTTCTGCTACATTTACAACTTCTTGCAGGGTAACATACACAATTAACTATTTCTGAAATCAATGAGTTGGCAGAACAATGCCTGAATTCATCAACAAAGGGCAGGGGAGTCGCATCAGTTACTAAGTCCATTGCGTATTCTTAGCAAAGTGCCTGAGACCTAGCAGGCACTTGGTGATATATTTATCAAGTGAATGAACACATGAATGAATTAGTGAATGAATGAATTGGTGTCCAGGGTACAGAAGGAGGGAGATGACAGTCCTGCTGCCCAGGTATGGTTAGAGATAACCTGACAGTTTGATCCACATGCTAAGAGGAAGTAGAGACAATGAGCATTAGACAGAAGATTTCTGCAAATGTTGAAGGAACTGGAAAAGGTGTGACACTCTGTCTTCAAATGTGTCTTTAAACATCTGCCAGACTGTCACGGGGAGGAGGAGGCAGACGTATTCTCAGGTCCCCAAGGAACCAGCGGAGGAAGCTTCAGTAAGGCAGATCTGGGCACAACGTAGAAACGAAGATCTGCACACTTTGTGCACCAAGCACATGTGAAGTATTTTGCAAGTTGTTTAACATACATTCACACCAGCCCGAACCAGGCATGATTTCCCCACACTTTATAGATGGAAGATGATGTGCCTTGCTCAAACTCACAGATAGAACAGGACAAGCCAGGACACAAACCCAGGGCCAGCTGACTTCATGGCCTATAGTGTAGAGCTGACCAAAAAAAAAAAAAAAAAGGCATAGGCTTCCTCGTAAGATCGTGAGTTCTTTATCACTGAGCGGGCCGAGGAGAGGCTTGGTTGATCACTTAGCTAAGAGAAAACACAAGGTGTAACTGAAAGGACAGACTGAACTAGAGTCTTCCTAGTTCCCTGACTATGGGTTCACCCACTCTTTTATTGGGTCCACCCTAGCATCATAATGGCTTTTGAAACGCTGGTCTAGTGACCTTACTTTAAACAAGATCTATCTGTCCTCTGAGACCACACCTGACTTCAACTGCAAGAATTGCAAATAGATTTTATGTTTCAATTTGATTCAATTGTTAGTGGCTGTCTGAAGTGCTGCCTTAAAAATAATTCTAAAGCTCTGTTTAGGCTTCATGGGAAAGTGTGCTTTGATTGATTAGTGATGTCTGTCACAGGTGCAAGGTAGTAGCTAGCAGACATTTGCTCCGTGTTTGCCATCTTTGCTCTAGGACATGCATTTTAACTCTGGAGAGCCCCATTGGATAATAGTGGTAAAGCCACATTCATCTAAGAAAATACCAAGTACATTGTCTTAGAGCCAGAAAAGGGATTAATTTTCAACACGGAGATTTGCAGCAGTCCAGATTCCAATTCCTAAACATTACTCAACTCCCTTCTTTGTGGGCTTGTTCTTTAATTAGGAAGCTCTGCAAACACTTCAAAGCTGAGCCATTTCCTGGCCATCCCACCCCAGTGCCTGTCCCTGCCAGCTCCCCAGTCTCCCCAACCCACAGTCTCCTCAGAGCACCAGACTGGGTTTTGATCAAGCAAATTGAAATGTATATTTCCTACTGTGAAGTAAATAGCCATCCCCCACGACATCTTTATCCCTGAAGCCAATTAGAGCCATGGTTGCCTTCCCAAGAAGAACAGGAGAGCATCTCTGTCTCATCTCTTCTTCAGATGTTTGGAGGATGCAGTAGGCCCACATTGTAGCCTGTCTAGGCCTCCAGAAAATCTGGGATCCTTCCTTGGGCAAGTGACTTCAGGAGATTTCTTAGCCAGCCTTGCCTTTCCAATTTGCAGACACCTTCCCACAGGTGCCTCAGTGGTTAGGAGTGTGGGCCAAGTGCAGTGGCTCACACCCGTAATCCCAGCACTTTGGGAGGCTGAGGAGGATGGATCACTTGAGGTCAGGAGTTCGAGACCAGCCCAGCCAACATGGTAAAACCTCGTCTCTACTAAAAATAAAAAAAATTAGCTGGGCATGGTGGCACATGCCTGTAATCCCAGCTACTCAAGGGGCTGAGGCAGGTGAATCGCTTGAACCCAGGAGACAGAGGTTGCAGTGAGCCAAGATTGCACCACTGTACTCTAGTCTGGGCGACAGAGTGAGACTCTGTCTCAAAAAAAAGAGTGTAGGGTTTGGAGCCTGACCGACTTGGGTTCAATTTTTTTCTTTTTCTTTTTCTTTCTTTTTTTTTTTTGAGAGAGAATCTCGATCTGTTGCCCAGGCTGGAAAGCAGTGGTGTGATCTCGACTCATTGCAACCTCTGCTCCCAGGTTTAAGCAATTCTCCTCTCTCAGCCTCCTGAGTAGCTGGGATTACAGGCATGCACCACCACCACTGGTTAATTTTGTATTTTTAATAGAGATGGGGTTCAAATCTTCTGCCATATAGTTCCCATGTTACTTTGGAGAAGTCATTTAATCTGTCTGAGCTTGACTTTCCTCATTTCTAAAAGGGGAAGAATATCTAAACCTCATGATGCTTTATTTATTCCACTGTCACTCATGCATATCCAGCATGCGCATCTGCTCCATGCCATGGCTGCGGTTTGCATTCAAGCCTTATCTGCTGCTCTTCTCTGTCTAACGTTTGTGCCTTGTTAAGCATAACTTAAAAATTTTTTAAGGCAGAGACACTTCTGTTGGAATTTATCAGTGTCTTCTCTGCCTGTCTAAGGACATAAGTCATCTTGAAGCAGGTTGTTTTCTTTCTTTCCTGGGAAGAATCTCTGAAAGAAGCCCCCTTAGTAATGGAATGAGGCACGCCGAGGAGCTCACCCTCCCAGAAGAAAGGAACCAAGGGACCTTTTCTGAGGTTTGATCATGGCTGCACCTCCCAATATTCCAGAGCTGGTGACTGGGAGAAAATTTGGCATAGTAGGGGCCTGTTGGGGAAAAATGAAGCTTTAAGAGCCCAGCTTCTTTCTTATATCTGAGGTTCAGTGATGCAGTTTGAGAAGGGTCTGACTCAGGTCTGCTGGAAGCCCTGGGAGAATACACCTTGAGCTGTGCTCAGCCTCCAAGCCTGGGCTGTGGTTTTTGTCTGGCTCAGAGGTGGCTCTGGCTAAAACCCCTTTTCCCAGAGGGGGATGCGCTGGAGGGAAAATACTGGAGTCAGAGAGTATAAACTAAGAACATTATCCTCAGGAACTGAAGAATCCTGGCAGCCTGCTGAGCATGCAGATCTGATACAGCATGCTACTGATACAGTAGCCATTAGCCATCCACATGTGGCTACTTAAGACTAAAATCAAATTAATTAAAACAAAATACACTCAAACCTTTAGTTCTTCAATCCCAACTAGCCGCATTTCAAGGGTTCAATTGCCGCATGTGGTTAGCAGTTACCTTAGATGGCGCAGAATGATAGAACATGCCAATCACTGTAATACATTCTGCTAGACGGTGCTAATCTAGAAAAGAGTTTCTCAACATTGGCACTGCTAATGTTTTGGATCTGATAAATTTTTGTCTTGGGAGGCTGTCCCATGAAGGTTGAATGTTTAGCAGCATCTCTGGCCTTTACCCACTAGATGCCAGCAGCACCTCACCCCCAGCTGTGACAAACAAAATATCTCCAGGCATAGCAAAATGTCCTTTGGAGAAGGGGGGAAATTGCCCCCAATTTCTGCCTAGGGAAGCCTATTTGAGACTCAGAGTTTAGGGTGTTTCATTATTATTATTGGGAGTTGATCACATAGGCACTCTTTGGCTAGCAATTACCAACATTTCAGACTCTCATAAGGAAAATACATCAACACATTGTGCAAAGACTCTAGGCACAGCAAAGAAAGTTTATCAGCTAAAGAGTGTTTTAAAAGCCAAGTTCTACAACTCCAGCCAAGGACCAACCTTGCAAGCAAGTTCTTCTAAAGATAGAAGCTTTGAGCTTGCTGTATTAATTCTTTTCTCCACTTTTCTTTTCCCATACCAAAGGCTACTATACTCTTTGTAACAATTTTCGTGCCTCCAAGGTAAAGCTGATTCATGGCCTCTAGGTCCAGTAGCTTCCTATGACTCCCTGTATTGCAAGAGAAACCATGAGGGCCTTGCAACTGCCTGCATATTTCCTGCGACCTGTAAGTAACTTAAGGCAGGGACTGGCGTCGTGTGTTGCTGTTCCCAGGGTCAGCGCTGTGGAAGCAGATCTGGTGGTCCCTCAAACAGGAGAGTCAAAAGCAGCCTGAGCTCACATCTTCACTCTGCTGCCAACTGAAATCATATTTTTCCAGGTGGCTCATTGGCCGAGAATACTTAGAACGGACTACTGAGATCCCAGCTGGGCATTAGCAAGGCATCCTGAATTGCCCATGTGAACCAGGTGAGGGAGAGAGCTATCACTGGCTGGTGAGTGATGCTTAGCCTCACCTTAGGAGAAGGACACTGGTAAGATGCTACTGGGAAGAGATGAGGCAGAGGAAGGGCTGCCTCAAAGTTCCCAGTCCTTTCAATTGAAAAACAGGTCTCATACCTCATCCCCTCGACTTTGGAGTCCAGGTGACCTGCGTTGGAATTCCAGCTTGACCATTTCCTGCAAGATGTGGCAAGTATCTTAGCTTCTCTGAGCCTCAGTTGACTCATCTGTAACATGGGAATAATACCTCCTTTGTGAGGCCGTCATCAAGGTCACCTGAACTAAGACACATACAGCATTTACCATAGCACCTCCCCAGTACCCAGTAAGTGGAGCTGGTTGAGACCTCCATCATCATGGTCACTGAATGATTATTGTCCGGGTTCATGGCTCAATTTGCCCCGCTCCTTTGAGCAATGAGCAGAGGAGCAGAGGAAAGCTTTCCTGAGTGTCAGGCCCTGCCTGGCTGGGCTCATCCTTTGGGCAGTTTCAGCTGCCACAGGAGTGTTTGGCTTGGACTCCAGGGCTCCCTCCCATCCCTCAGGCCAGTGTGGTCAGTTGGGCTTACCCTGGGAAAACATTTACCATCTCTTTCCAAATAAAAAACAACCCCAGAGACTTGTGCGTAACCATGGCAACTGCTTTCTGAACAGGATTATTGTTACTTTATCAGAAAGTTGTCTTTTCCTTCAGCTTTTAGATGCTCCAAAGTTCACTGAATTTTTAAGCGTAGTTTTCATTATATCTTGGAGCTAAATCTTTTTGCACTAGAAACTGTTCCCCAATCAGTAATGAAAGCCTCCAACGAAGAGTCTAGAAATCTCCTCCAAAGCAAAGACAACTTATATTCCTTCAAGTAATCTTCTCCAAAGCAAAGACAACTTATATTCCTTCAAGTTCCTCACCACCTCTGTCTACTTTTACCCCTCGTGAGTATCATCTGGGATGTCAATATCTTCTTGCTATGGATGACCAGTTTCATCTCCTGGATCTTCCCTAAGCTGCTCCACCCACAGAGCCCTGGGAAGCAGGAACTGTGGGCTCCTCAGAGCAGGCACCTGCCAGATTCAGCCCTACAGCTGAGCTTCCAGGGCACCAAGCACAGATAAATGGTGAGTTGTTCAAGCCCATCCCAGCTTTCCAGACCAAGGGTGAGATTTTTTAACCTCCTTGGGTTCCAGTTTCCTCTTTGTAAAGGGGCTAATGATATAAGTTAACCACCTAACACATTGTCATGCATCTAATAAGGGCTCTATAACTGAATGAATGGTTTAACTAATTAATTCCTTGCTGTGCCTCTTGCAAATTTCAAACGAAGAAATGACTGTAGAAGTTCGTTATAAGCTGCAAAGTGCTCCTAAGTTGCATGTGAATGTTGCTTAGGGTTGTTGGGGCTAATAATGAGAATGCCACCAGCAGCTGGCCCACCCTGCCAGCAGAAGTGCCTCCTGCAAACGCTGCTCCACTGTGCTCAGTTTCTCCATGCCTGCCTTGATCATTTGCACTTCTCACAGAGGAGAGTCCATGAGTCCAGCCTTGATAGATGACAGTCCGAGCTCTTCCACCCTGTCTTTCTTCCTGGTGTCCTTCCACCCTCTGGCCTCTCAGAGTTCAGACTAAAAACCACCGCCTACAGGGAAGGGTGAAGAAGGGAACATAAATGCCAAAGCTGAGATCTGGGAATGGTAGTGATATGGTTTAAATATCTGTCTCCTCTAAATCTCATGCTGAAATGTGATCCCCAGTGTTGGAGATGGGGCCTGATGAAAGCTATGTGGGTTCTGAGGGAAGATCCCTCAGGAATGGTGTGGTGCCCTCCCTGTGGTAATGAGTGACCAAGAGACCTGATGGTTAGGCAGGCACAGTGGCTCACACCTGTAATCCCAGAATTTTGGGAGGCCAAGGTGGGTGGATCACCAGAGAATGGGAGTTCAAGACCAGCCTGGCCAACATAGTGAAACCCTGCCTGTACTAAAAATACAAAAATTACCTGGGCATGGTGGTGCATGCCATGCCTGTAATCACAGAACTTTGGGAGACTGTGGAGGGCAGATCACAAGGTCAGGAGATCAAGACCATCCTGTCCAACATGGTGAAACCCGTCTCTACTAAAAATAAAAAAAATTAGCTGAGCGTCGTGGCGTGTGCCTGTAATCCCAGCTACTTGGGAGGCTGAGGCAGAAGAATTACTTGAACCTGGGAGGTGGATGGTGGAGTGAGCTGAGACCGTGCCATTGCACTCCATCCTGGGCAACAGAGTGAGACTGTCTAAAAAAAAAAAAGTCTGGGATCTCCCCACCCCATCTCCTGCTCCTTCCCTGGCCATGTAGCACACCTCCTCCCCTCCACCTTCCGCCATTACTTTAAGCTTCCTGAAGTCTCACCAGAAGTAGATGCCAGCACTATGCCTCTTGCACAGTCTGTAGAATCATGAGCCAAAAATAAGCCTTTTTTTTTTCTTTTTTTTTACAAATTATCCAGCCTCAGGTATTCCTTTACAGCAATGCAAAATGAATAGGTGGTTTATCTGACTTTATCTTGTTGTCCAGGGAGAAATAAAACCCCTGCAGGTTTCTCCATGAATTAACCAGTCCCCAGAAAAATTGGCCATGCCTTTCACCCCTTCAGGTTTAGAGCCTGCATAGAGGACATTCCTTTCCCAGCTGCTTAAGGTGAACAAGTCCTTGGATAGTAGAGGAGAGGAACAAGGTGTTGGAGCCCAGACGGGAGGCTCCAGTCTGTTCCCGACACAGAAGCTGGCGGCAGCGCCTTCGGGGAGACGCTGCACGCAGCTCGACAGGCTGCTCACAGCAGGGCCAGACGGTGCTGGACGGTTTCCAGCAAACCACAGAGACAGAGGCATTTGACCTGGAGGTAGCGTCAAGGGGACAGCAGGTGTTGCTGGGCTCCACAGAGCTACTTAGAGGGTTAACCCTTCTCAGAGAAAGAAGGAGCCGGCTCTTGCTGTCACACTAGTCTCTTGTACTCGCTCCACTAAGACAATTGCCATTTTACAGCTAGGGAAACTGAGGCTCAAAGTAGTTGAGCAAATTGCTTAAGGGCCGTGGCTAATAACTGGCCTGGTGGCTGCTGGAATGCCATCCCAGGGATGCTGTAGTCCCAGCTCTGACTCTCTCCTGCTTCAGAAGCCCCTGCCAAGGGGGGAGCCCAGCCTTAGAAGAGCCTTGGAGGAAGGAGGGTTGCTGAGGGGAGGGTCAGAGCACACTGGGAAACAATAAGGTGCAGAAGGAGTGTGGGGAAGGTAGGGGAGTAGGCGAGGTCACTGGGGATCAATGTCCAGCCAAAAGAGAGCCTGAACCAGAAATCTGGGGCCACCCCCTTGGAAAAGGCACCTTCTCTCTGACTTAACAAGGATAAGTTATTTATACACACACCATCAATGCCCAGGCTGGGGCTGAAGTTGGCATCCGATGAACACTGGCTTCATCCATGAGTGACACTATCTAGGGAAGCGCACAGGCTAGGACAGCTCCAGTGAGGTCGCCTTTTACCCTATTATCCTTCTGGTGTTAGTGTCTAAAATTAGCTGGTCGATACTGTAAATACTGCTGAAAGGTCAGGCCTCCTGCAGCCCGCAGTTGGGGAAGTCTCAGCACTGAGTGACTTTGACCAAGTGCGAAAACACAGCTGTTTAAAATTTCAAAGGTGGCCCAGAAAGAGCTCAAGGCTGGGTTGCTTAAGATTTCTCCCTTCCTCAACCACCTGTGACCAATGTCACCAAGTCCTGCTTATTTATCCCCAGGAACAGCCCTTATGTCCTCTGCCTGCCCCTATCTCATCCCTGGCCACACCATTTTCACCTGGATGATTGCTCAGCTTCCCTTCTCACTGGCCTCCCTGGCCCTCCATCCAACCCTCCAAACTGGCCCATCAAAAATCTTCATAAAGAACACTTATTATTGGCTGGGTGTGGTGGCTCACACCTGTAATCCCAGCACTTTGGGAGGCCGAGGTGGGCGGATCACTTGAGGTCAGGAGTTCGAGACCAGTGTGGCCAAACCAGTGAAACTCTGTCTCTACTAAAACTACAAAAATTAGCTGGGCGTGGTCATGGGCACCTGTAATCCCAGTAACTCAGGAGGCTGAGGCATGAGAATTGCTTGAACCCAGGAGGCAGAGGTTGCAGTAAGCCAAGATTGTGCCGCTGCTCTCCAGCCTGGGCAATAGAGCGAGACCCCCCAAAAAAAAGAACACTTATTATTAAGTTATGTGAGCATTTAATGAGGGATTAATACATGCCAAGCCCAGCACCAAGCACTTTATACACTTCTCAAAATAATCAGAGGCCTAAGCTACTATTATCATTCATGCCATTATCTAAATGTGTCCCTCAAAGTCTATATGTTGGAAACTTAATTTCCACTGCAATGGTCTTAGGAGGTAGAGTCTCTGGGGAGGTGTTTAGGTCATGAGGGACCTTCATGAATGGATTAATGCTTCATGAATGGATTAATGCTGCTATAAAAATAGGGCCTGCAGGAGTGAGCTCATCCCCTCCTGCTCCTCTGCCTTCCACCATGTGACGGCGCTGTGAGAAGGCCCACACCAGGTGCCAGTGCCTTGCTCTTGGACTTCTCAGCCTCCAGAACTGTGAGAAAATATATTCATATTTCTGTTCCCTATGACTTACCCAGTGTCAAGTATTTCTGTTATGGCAGCGCAAAAATAGACTAAGACAACTGCCATTGTACAGCTGGGGAAACTGAGGCTCGGAGTAGTTGACCAAATTGCTTAAGGGCCATGGTTTATTAATAAGTAGCAGATCTGGGGTTCCAACACAGCTCTGTTTGGCTCTGGGGCCCTTATTCTTAGCCTCTATGCCATACGGGACAGCTCTAGTGCCAGATGTAAATTAGACACGGCTCCCTCAAAGAGCTCGGTATTCCGAGAGACAAATAGGCCCAGAGAGAACTTATAAAGCATTGAGACAGAGGCTGCTCAAAAGGAATAAGGAGCGGCCAGAGATGATACATTTACCTGGCTGGGGTAGCTGGAGGGGGACCTGCCGCCTCACTGAGGACTTGGCTGGAGGAGGCATGGGATGAGAAGGACATTTTGTGCAAAGGGAACAGCATATTGGGGGGTTTTGGTAAACAGGGTAAAACTGAGAATTATGACCTGGTAGCAGAAGAAGTAACAGCAATGGAGTAGGGACGAGCAGTATGACTAATAAACATCTTACACATCATCTGTCCCCATTACGCTCTGCCTGCAAGCCGGCTCCTTGCCTCAGATATTCTTATCTCACTGCACGGCAGCTCCATTTTCCAGACACTCAGACCAAACAGCTTGGCGTCATCCTTCATGCCTCTTTTCTTTCATCTCATATCTGGGCCATCAGCAAATTTATTCACCTCGACTTTCAAACTCTATCCAGGATCGGATCGCTTCTCACCACCCACTCTGGCCCCCACACCTGATCCAAGCTGAGCCACCGTGACTTTGCCCCGGATGATTGCAGTCACCTTTGAACTTATTTTTGCCTCTGCAGTCTATTTTTCACAGTGACCAGAGTGACCCTCTGTCACCCAGGCTGGAGTGCAGTGGCATGACCTCGGCTCACTGCAACCTCCACCTCCTGGGTTCAAGAGATTCTACTGCCTCAGCCTCCTGAGTAGCTGAGATTACAGGCACCCACCACCATGCCCAGCTAATTTTTGTATTTTTAGTAGAGACAGGGTTTCACCATGTTGGCCAGGCTGGTCTCAAACTCCTGACCTCAAGTGATCCACCTACCTCGGCCTCCCAAAGTGCTGAGATTACAGGTGTGAGCCGCCATACACAGCCCAGAGTGACTCTTCTTAAAAGTAAGTCAGATCGTGTCACTCTTCTACTGAAAACGCCCCCACTGGAGTAAGTCAGAGCAAAAGGCAGATCCTGACAGTGACCTGCAGTGGCTGGTGGAATCTGCCCCACCTTGAGTCCCTGAGCTGACTTTCTCATCCCTGTGCCCTCTCTGCTCTGGCCACACTGGCTTCCCAGCTGTTCCTGAACACTCTGGCATGTGCCTTCTTGAGTCCCTGCATCTATTGTTCCCCTTGCCTGGTACCCACGCAACTCACTCCTTTAGGTAGGTGTGCACTCAGTCACCTTCTCACCAAGGCCTTTTCTGGCCATGCTCCTTAAAATCCAAACCTTCAGTCCAGGTGCAGTGGCTCAACATGTAATCTCAGCATTCTAGGAGACCGAGGTGGGTGGATCACCAGAGGTCAGGAGTTTGAGACCAGCTTGGCCAACATGGCAAAACCTTGTCTCTACTAAAAAATGCAAAAATTAGCTGGGTGTGGTGGCACCTGCCTGTAATCCCAGCTACTCAGGAGGCTGAGGCTGGAGAATGGCTTGAACCCGGGGAGGCGGAGGTTGCAGTGAGCCAAGATCATGCCACTGCACTCCAGCCTGGACAACAGAGCGATACTCCATCTCAAAAAAAAAAAAAGAAAAGAAAAAAATCCGAACCTTCCTCCCCAGAAATATTTCACATCCCTTTTCTCTGATTTTTTTTCTTTTTAGCACTACTAAATATGACTGTTAAATCTATTAGATATTTAACTCACTTTGTAAATAGTCTGTTTCCCCCAATAAAAAAGGTAAACTGCATGAGAATAGGGATATTTTATTTTGTTTTGTCACTTGGGTCTGCTGGGGAGAAAAAGGAAAGGTTTGAGATAAATAAGTTGGTGGCCAGGACTTTTGAGGCCCGGGTCTTTGATATCCCTAAAGGGCAGGCTTTCTGGGGAATGGTGAAGCCAGGGAAGTTGTAGGAAAGGAGTAGACCCAGGGACAGAGAGCCTCGGCTGTCAGATGCTCCATCTGGTCAGAATCAAAGTCACTTGGGATGCAGGCAGAAGTCAAGGAGGAGAGAAGTAGGAACCACTACTGCCTGGGAAGCCAGGGTGCTGGGCATTCAGGAGATGGATAGTGTGTACTTTGGCCGCAGGCTGAGCTTGAAGCACAAGGCCATGGGTCTGGAAGCCACACTGAGGTCACATGTCTTCACACACCCACAGAGGCTCTTTGGTCACCTTCAGTACAAAGTCTAAGCTCTGAGTGGTATCAGAAGTCCCTTATCATTTCACCTAGGCCTGCCCCCTCAGCCTCAGTCCTTCTAACATGGGACTTAGAAAGAAACAGACTTTGTAGCAAGAGAATCTGGTTGGAGCCCTGGTCTGCTGCTGACTCAACTCTCTGAGCCTCAGTTTCCTCATTGCAAACTAGGGATCAAAGTACCTACTCTGTAAGGTTCCTGTCTGGATTAAATTAAATGAGATACCCCCATATGCAAACTGCTTAGCAGAATATAAGACATAGACTTTGTGGTCGACAAATGGTAGCTGCTGTTTTGACCACTGACTTCTCTGAGTCTCATTGTCTTCATATGTAAAATGGGTCTGGCAATACCAACATATGGGCTTGTCCTAAGGATTCAGTGAGAGTAGGCTGGTGGGAATTCATGCAAACAAATCTTGGATCATGTGATTTACAACAGTGGTCCCCCAGTCCAGCACCAGGGGTCAGTATCGTGGAAGATAATTTTTCCACAGACCAGGATGGTTTGGGGATGATTCAAGCACATTACATTTACTGTGCACTTTATTTCTATTATTATTGCACTGGCCAGGCTGGTCTCGAACTCTTGACCTCGTGATCCACCTGCCTCAGCCTCCCAAAGTGCTGGGATTACAGGTGTGAGCCACCATGCCCAGCCTGAAATAATTACATATTACCACTCACCATAATGTAGACTCAGTGGGAGCCCTGAGCTTGTTTTCCTGCAACTAGACGGTCCATCAGGGGGTGATGGGAGACAGTGACAGGTCATCAGGCATTAGATTCTCATAAGGAGCGGGCAATCCAGATCCCTCGCATGTGCAGTTCACAATAGGGTTCCCGCTCCTATGAGAATCTAATGCTGCTGCTGATCTGACAGGAAGCAGAGCTCAGGTGGTAATGTGAGTGACCAGGAGTAGCTGTAAAGACAGACAAACCTTTGCTCACTCACCCACTACTCTCCTCCTGCTGTGCAGCTCGATTCCTAACAGGCCACAGACTGGCCTCAGGGTTGGGGAACCCTGAGTTGCACCATGCAACACCCACCTACCCACACTTGCCTGAACAGATTTCCTCCTTTCACCCGCTGAACCTTCATCAGGCTGTCCTCTCGGCCTGGAAGGCCTCTTTCCCCAGTCACTCTGCGTGAGCCTGGCCTGTCCCAAGGCCCAGCCCTATCTACTCTTACCTTCCCCAGGAAGCCATCCTTCAAAGTTCTCCCTCAAATTCCCTGGCTCTCTGCTCAATCAGCTTAGTATCAGAGCTAGTTATTGGTGTATTAGCTTATTTCTGTTTCCCAGCTAGATTGTGAGCTCGTATAGGGGACCAAGGGGGTCCTCACCAGGGGTGGAGCTCTGCAGCCCCCTGTCTGAAGTGTGGCAGCCCCTGATCAATGTCAGTGTAATTGGATTATGGTAGAGGAATTGAGGGGAGCAGCCATCTCACCCTCAACTCCTCTTCCAATCAGATATCTAACTGCTTCTCTAGGGTAGGGATTAACTGAACCAAGGGCGATTTTCCTAGCAAAAAGAAGCCAATTTAGGGTTTTCAAAATAATTGCAGGTCTGTGTTATATCCATCTGGGGGAGATGAAAGGACGCAGATAAACAAATTGGAGGCAATTGGCAGAGGTGTCACCATTTCTCTTAATAAAGGATGCACTTCATCTCTTAAGATCATGTATGGCCGGGTGTAGTGGCTCATTCCTGTAATCCCAGCACTTTAGGAGGCCGAGACTATCAGGAGATCAAGACTATCCTGACTAATATGGTGAAACCCCATCTCTACTAAAAATACGAAAAATTAGCCAGGCATGGTGGCATGCACCTGTAGTTCCAGCTAGTAGGGAGGCTAAGGCAGGATAATCACTTGAACTTGAGAGACAGAGGTTGCAGTGAGCTGAGATCACACCATTGCACTCCAGCCTGGTGACAGAGAAAGACTCCGTCTCCAAAATAAATAAATAAATAAATAAATAAATAAATAATAATTTACAAGTGCCCTCCCACCAGCTGAGATTCCTTCAAATGCCCAGACACCCCAACGCACCACAGCGGGACTCAGAGCAGGAATCACAGGCTGCAAGATTCTTTGAACTGACTGCACCATGAACTACACCATAGTCAAGCCATGGTGACCCCTGTGACCCACACATGCACCTCCAAATGGCCTCCCAGAGCCAGAAAGTCCAACGTAACAGGAAAACCACAAAAGAAGAATAGCTAAACTGTAACTTTCCACTGCCTACCCCCAAAGTATGAAACCAGCTCCTATTCCACCACCCTCTGCTGACTCTCTTTTCGGACTCAGCCCGCTCACACCCAAGTGAATAAACAGCCTTGCTGCTCACACAAAGCCCATTTAGGTGGTCTCTTCATTCATAGCATGCTTAACACAGGCCTCCTGGCTCTGCGTTGAGTCCTGGCCACCTGCACGATCTCCAGGTTGGAGTTTGCCCAGGAGCTACTGGCCACCCGGCCAGTGTCCGCTGCCTCCCTGACCTTCACAGCCCCGTCCTCTTCAGCCTTCAGTGTATCTCCAGCTGAAGGGCCATATCAGCCACCTTGCTGGCTTCCCTGCTTCCCCAGAACCCTCCTCCAGTCCCTCCTTCGTGCTAACTGGCATGGGGGGAAATTTCTAGAATAAACATCTGAACATGCCCCAATCTCCTTTGTCACTTGTAAAATTCCTTCTCTTTTTTCAAACGCAGCTTTAATGTTACCCCATCTTTAAGGACTTTCTCTGCCTCTCCAAAGTCAAAGCTACTCCTTTGACACCTGTGTTTCTTTTTGTAACACTTGCTACTTTGTGCAGGCTTGTTTTGACATGTCTGACTTCCCTGCCATAAGCCCTTAAAGAGCTGGGCAGAAATACCGGAGAATTTCTCTGTGTTTCTGGAGTCACAAAGATGGGAGGATGGAGGGGAGTCTGTCTTTTCTCCTGGTGTGTGTGACCACAGTTCCCTGTGAAGGCTTATCTGTCACTCGTGGGGTCTGCTGTAACTCTCCAGCTTGGAGATACCACTAGAACTAAGAAGGGTTGGCAGTGGCAGCCAAGCAGACCGAATTCAAAGCAAGATCCTGTCCCAGTGAGGGCCCTGGAGAGCAAATCAGAAAGTGGAAGCACACAGTGAGAGCCGGGAGGAGGCAGAGGCCGCTTGGATCCACAGTGGCCCAGAGCTCACTCTCAGAGCTTACAGAAGCTCCTGGTGGAGGATCAGAGCCTGGTGAGACAGCTGCTCCTAACCCACCAGGCTGTGAGCTTCTCCAGGGCAGGGATAATCGGCTTGCTCTGTGTCCCCAGTGTCTCCTAACTCAGAGCTGAACATGAAGAGTGTTTGTTGGACAGAACTAAAGAGATGCTGGCCAGCTTGCTGCTAGAGTTGGGGCAAAAAGAAGAGAGCCTACAGAGTGGAGACAGGGGTGCCTGGAGCCACAGAGCAGAAGGCAGGGGCTGACACACATCACAGGGCTACCTAAGCCCAGCCTTCTGCACCACCTGCCACCTCTCCAGCCATTAACGATCCCAGCGCTGCTCTAGTAAGATGGAGCTGCCTTTGCCAGAGCCCTGAGGGCCATGCTTCTCCTCACAGTGCGTTAGAGGCCCTTTGTGAGCAAGTGACGTGGTGCCCCATACACCTATAGGAGGCGTAAAACAGCAACTCTGGTGTCCTGTCTGGGGCCTGATTTTTCTCAGCTGTAGCTAGAGGCTGCCAACCTGGTCTGCAGGCTCTCAGCAGTGGATTTTCGGAGCATATCGCTGAGAAATAGCCACACCAAATTCTGCACAGTGACTATCTCTGGATGATGGGCTTTCAGCAGAGTTTCACCGTCTTCCTATACTTTTCAATGTCTTCCTAACATTGGCAATATGCTCACAGTATTTTAGTAACCAGAAAATGCAATAGCAAATGTCATCTTTTCACGTAAAGAGATTGAGAGTACTGCCGAGGTGGCACAGGGGCATTCCAGAAGGCTCGTGTGAGGTGGGAGTGGGGGAAGCACACATATTCCTGGGGTAGAGGGTGGTTACATTGGCTTGGAGGCCAGGGTCCACTCAGGTGCAGCAGGAGATGCAGATGTAACCGGAGCGTGGCCCCACCTGTGAAAAGCCCTGAATGACAGGTGAGATGCATGGACTTGATCTTGAAGGAGAGGTAGGAGCCACCAGGGGCCATGAGCTGGGGAGCCCCGGGGTCAGTGCTGTGCTTCGATGGACCACTCTGGCTGCAGTGGCTAATTGGAAGATGGCTGTCACAGCCTGGGAAAGATGGGAGGGGACATCTTTCCCAGGCTGTGGGAAAAGATGGGAACTACAGTGGCAGGGGGCCAGAGAAGGAGACAGTCATGAGAGGCAGTGCAGAATTCTGTCAGGCAAATGTTCTGAGGCTGAGATGGGAGTTTCAGTTGAAGAGATGGGATATTTGAGAGGCAGAAGTGGAGGGATATGAACAGGGGTGTGATGTGTCGGATCTGCCCTACGGGGACCTCTCTTCATCCCTCCTGCCACAGGTTTGGTGTAAGTCTCCTTATTTCTGTCCTGAATCACAAGAGCAGCTTCCTGACTACACTACCATGCTCACCTGTGGCTCCCTCCCATCCAACCTCTCAGAACAGCTGATAGGAACATGGCAGAGCAGGGCTCTTCAAACTTGGAGGTGCATCAAGTCATGCAGCTCCTGTTAAAATGCAGGTCCAGAGTGAGGATGTGATATGGTTTGGCTGTGTCCCCATCCAAATCTCGACTTAAATTCTATCTCCCAGAATTCCCACGTGTTGTGGGAGGGCCCAGGGGTAAGTCATGGAATCACAGGGGCTGGTCTTTCCCATGCTATTCTTGTGATAGTTAATAAGCCTCACAAGCTCTGATGGGTTTATCAGGGGTTTCTGCTTTTGCTTCTTCCTCATTTTTTCTCTTGCTGCCTCCATGTAAGAAATGCCTTTCACCTCCCGCCATGATTCTGAGGCCTCCCCAGCCATGTGGGACTATAAGTCCAAGTAAATCTTTTTTTCTTCCCAGTCTCAGGCATGTCTTTATTAGCAGTGTGAAGACAGACTAATACAGTAAATTGGTGTTAGTAGAGTAGGACATCACTGAAAAGATACCTGAAAATGTGGAAGTGACTTTGGAACTGGGTAACAGGAAGAGGGTGAAACAGTTTGGAGGGCTCAGAAGACAAGAAAATGTCCATGCTGAGGTCATCTCAGACAGAGACGAGAAACTTGTCAGGAACTGGAGTAAAGGTGACTCTTGTTATGTTTTAGCAGAGACTGGTGGCATTCTGTTCCTGCCCTAGAGATTTGTGGAACTTTGAACTTGAGAAAGTTGATTTTGGGTGTCCAGTGGAAGAAATTTCTAAGAAGAAAAGCATTCAAGAGGTGCCTTGGGTGCCGTTAAAGGCATTCAGTGTTATAAGGGAAGCAGAGTATAAAAGTCTGGAAAACTTGCAGCCTGACTATGCGATAGAAAATAAAAACCCATTTTCTCAGGGAGAAATTCAAGCTGGCTACAGAAATTTGCATCAGTAGCAAGGAGCCTAATGTTAATCCTCAAAATCATGGGGAAAATGTCTCCAAGCCATGTCAGAGACCTTCACGGCAGCCCTTCCCATCACAGGCTCGAGGCCCAAGAGGAAAAAAATGGTTCCATGGGCCAGACCCAGGATACCTGTGCTGTGTGCAGCCTAGGGACTTGGTGCCTTGTGTCCCAGCTGCTCCAGCTGTGGCTCAAAGGGGCCAAGGTACAGCTTGAGCTGTAGCTTCAGAGGGTGCAAGCCCCAAGCCTTGACAGCTTCCACGTGGTGTTGAGCCTGTGGGTGCACAGAAGTCAAGAATTGAAGTTTGGGAACCTCCACCTAGATTTCAGAAGATACATGGAAATGCCTGGATGCCCAGACAAAAGGTTACTGTAGAGGGGTGGTGCCCTCATGGAGAACCTTTCTAGGGCAGTGCAGAAGGGAAATGTGGGGTCAGAACTCCCACACAGAGTCCCTACTGGAGCTGTGAGAAAAGGGCCACTGACCTCTAGCCCCCAGAATGGTAGATCCACTGACAGCTTGCACTGTGTGCCTCGAAAAGCTGCAGACACTCAACATCAGCCTGTGAAAGCAGCCAGGAGGGAGGCTGTACCCCACAGAACCACAGGGGTGGAGCTGCCCAAGACCACAGGAACCCACCTCTTGCATCGATGTGACCTGGATGTGAGACCTGGAGTCAAAGGAGATCATTTTTGAACCTTAAGATTTGACTGACCTGCTGGATTTCAGACTTGCGTGGGCCCTGTAACTTTGTTTTCGCCAATTTCTCTCATTTGGAATGGTTGTATTTACCCAATATCTATACACCCATTGTATCTAGGAAGTCACTAGCTTGCTTTTGATTTTACAAGCCCACAGGCAGAAGGCACTTGCCTTGTGTCAGATCAGACTTTGGAGTATGGACTTTTGGGTTAATGCTGAAACAAGGTAAGACTTTGGGAGACTGTTGAGAAGGCATGATTCGTTTTGAAATGTGAGGATATGAGATTTGGCGGGGTCAGGGGTGGAATGATATGATTTGGCTGTGTCCCCATCCAAATCTCCACTTGAATTGTATTTCCCAGAATTCCCACAAGTTGTGGGAGGGACCCAGGGGGAGGTCATTGAATCATGGGGGACAGTCTTTCCAATGCTATTCTTGTGATAGTTAATAAGTCTCATGAGATCCGATGGGTTTGTCAGGGGGGTCCACTTTTGCTTCTTCCTCATTTTTTCTCTTGTCACCACCATGTAAGAGGTGCCTTTCACCTTCCACCATGATTCTGAGGCCTCCCCAGCCATGTGGATCTGTAGGACCAATTAAACCTCTTTTTCTTCCCAGTCTCAGGTATATCTTTATCAGCAGTATGAAAACAGACAATACAGGATGAAAAGTCAGCATTTCCAACAAACTTGCAGGTGATGGCCACACCGCTAGTCCACACTTTGCATGGCAAGATTCTAAAACCCAAGTCTGATCATGAGACTGTCCTTCACACAACACTTTAATGGCACCCCATGGCCCAATCCATCAGGACCAAAATGCTTCACAAGGCTTCCGAAGCCTGCCAGGATCCCGCTCTTGCCCACCTCTCTGGCCCCTTCCTAGACCAGTTACTTTCCAGTCTCTCTTTTCCCCAGGTGTACAGGACCGACTTCTCCACTTGTGGGCTGACCTCCAGAACCTCCTTCATGTTGTTCTTGCTGCCTGGGATATCCCAATTCCCTCCACTACTACCACCACCACCGCCATACACACACTCACATACACACCACAATCTCTTTGCTTTTGGGAGCCTTTCTTATCCCCCTACTCCCCAACATGCTCCCACTTTGTAGCATTTGGCTCTTTTGTAATTACATAGTCTATGTCCTTCCTGGCCACTGGTTCATGGTAGGTACTCAGAACATCTTTGTTGAATAGTCCTGAGCTCAATAATCAAACCAAGTCCGTATGACGCCAGGCAGTATGGTTTCATAAAACCACATCTCCCTGCTTTTCAAGTAGAACTCAAGAAGTCCACCTGAGCAACAGCTGCCTTCACACGAGTATCTGAACATCCAAATAGTCTCTGAAATCTGATTTCCGGACTCTCATCAAGATTGGTGCCCCACCCAGGAGCTGCCTGGCTCCTTCCCTCCACTGAGGCCACCCCTGTCTCACCCCCAACCTGTAGGTTCAGTTCTGCCCTGGACCTTTTATGCGTCCTGAGGCAGGAGCTCAGGAGAGGCTCATCTTGCTCTAACTTGGATCCCCAGAGCTGATACTTCCTGGGTCCAGGTGTCTCCTGAGAGTCAGTACCATCCTGCCCCACAGCCCAGGGACTGCCTGGTCCCATCTGCCTGCATGTGGCTTGAAAAATCCACCTGGAGCTTCAGGTCTGTCTGTGCTCTGTCATCTGTTTCCCCTGGGGTTGGAGTCCACCACTGAAGTCCTGTTTCCATCACTCACCCAATCTCCTAGATAGCTGTCAAAGCATCCTGTCGGCCTGGCATGGTGGCTCACACCTGTAATCCCAGCACTTTGGGAGGCTGAAGGGGGTGGATTGTGAGCTCAGGAGATCGAGACCATCCTGGCCAACATGGAGAAACCCCATCTCTACTAAAAATATAAAAATTAGCTGGGCATGGTGGCACATGCCTGTAATCCCAGCTACTCAGGAGGCTGAGGCAGAAGAATTGCTTGAACCAGGGAGTCAGAGGTTGAAATAAGCAGATATCTCGCCACTACACTCCAGCCTGGCAACAGAGCAAAACTCTGTCCAAAAACGAAACAAAACAAAACAAAACACCCTGTCACGCTCAGCTGGACTAACTTGACACCTTTATGCAGCCAGGGAGATCACCATCTTCTCCAGAGTTAATACCAAGCTGGTCAGGCTTAAAAATCCCTGCTTCACTGATGGTTGGGCATTCCCCCAACCCTTACCGCATCCCCAAAACAATGCCTAAACGAGGATGAGATCCCTGCGCTTTCTTATCATCTCTAATCTACTGTTGCAATTCATATTTCCTTGCCCAGCAAGTGGCAAGTTATTCCCAGCTGCTTAGTTAAGGACTCATATTCAAACTTCTGTTAGGCTACACAGCTCCATTGTATTATACATGTGAATGATACCCACCAGAGCTGTGCGTGTGGTGATCCTGCATCCTAACCCTCCAGTCAGGGATCTTTCCATAAACAAAGCCAGGTTAGCATGAGGCTCAGAGACATCCATACAACCTGATGGGACTCTCATTGAGTCGACCCTGTGCTCTCAGGGATTTTAATGAAAGGTCATTAGGATAAATTATCAGCTAAGGCTCCCTTTGGCCTTAACTGGCAAATCACTGAGAGTTTCAGATTTCCATCATTAACTGAGTCCAAACGTAGATGACCTCTCTTGAATCTGGGAAGGGCACAAGAAGGGAGGACCCATCATTAGGGAAGCTGATGAGGAGCTGATTACTGCTAGCCATGCTGGATTTTCCTTTTAAATTATTCATAAACACAAGTTTAAATGTGTGTGTCCAAGCAGCCATCTAAAAACTAAATAAGCTGATGCAGTTAGAAAAAATTGCCCTGTTGGAAACAGCAAGACTGAACTTGACAACTGATTACTTTGTGAATGGATTTATTCTGCTTTCAGAATTTCAACTAGAATTTCATGAGCTCATCATGGAAGGAAGAAAGGGACAGTCCGCATTCTGTTGGTGTTTAACCCTGTACTAGCCTGATCCATGCTGTGGGCCTGCCCATCCTGTGGCTCTGCACTTAGTCCCTTAGTGTTTTCCTAAGGCTGGAAACCTTGCCCTTTAGCCATGGGTGCCGGGTTCTCTGGAGTCCTTGTGGTGAAATGTGCAGGAATCTCGCCTGTGGCTCATCAGAGAGTGCTGTCCTAAAGTGTAGGTGAGAGAAATGTAAACTTTCCAAAGTCATACTTGGAGTCAGCAAATTACAGGTACAAAAACAGGAGGGCGAATGGATTTTCTAAAATAGCAAATGGTCTCATACGCTTAGAGGGATGACAAAATTTGGAATTTAGTTTTCACTAAAGAGGAGGAGCCTTCATAATATCCCAGGCTTTTGGTTAGGACATCTGAAGGGTCACCTTGAAAGAGTAATGGCAAGCCAGAAATAGACCAGGCTTTAAACAATGAAAGCCTGGATTCAAACTGCCATGTTAATAAAACACAGGAGAGAGAGAGAGATCCAAGATGGCCGATTAACAACAGCTCAGGATTGTAGCTCCCAGTGAAAGCGCAGAGAGCGAGTGGACGCCGCACTTTCAGACGAATTTTTGTTGCCCACAGACTAGGAGATTCCCGGCGGAGGA